>JAULKJ010281938.1:0-13168 GCA_032355405.1 Rubia balearica | reverse complement strand
TAACCTGGAAAACCCAGTGGGAAAAAACCATTGGTTAAGGGAAAAAGAGTACAATGTATAGCTCCCTCTCAATTCTTTACATTCTTGAATTCCTGCACCAAAAACACCTAAAGTGCAAATTATATCTCAATAAAATCATAATAATCCCACAAAATATGATCACAGTATATCACACATCAAATATCATCACAGTTGAATCATACTTGTCCTCAAGTATGAAGGGAAGAAAATAAGATCAGTCAATACTCCACAGTGTTCATAAGTTCTCCTTCCCTCATAAGACTCTATCTAAATGACTCTATAAAAAATGAAAATGGAAGATTGAAACACAAATCAAACAATGAGACAGCCAAAAATTCAACATTTAAAAACAATAGATTATACTCTTATAATGACAAATTTTCAAATAATAATATTATTTCTTAAATTTGGGATAGAAATACTACCGAAATTAATATTTTCAAACCGGCAACAAGCTGTAGGAACGGATCAGATTTTTGGATTTGGGTTTGTGTTTTATGATTTGGGAGAAGTGGAATATTTGGTTTTTAAAAAAATTCAATTGTAATTTGGAATATTTTAATATAAATTTTGAAAATAAAAAAAATAAAATAATGATAAATAAATAAACCTAGAGGACGCATTCTCTGAATGGGTTTTAAAAAATTTTCCAAATAAATTCAGATTTAATCAAACAAAAAAAATAAATTAAAACCCCATGAGGGTGCATTCTCTGAATGGGCCCTCCCCCTTTATTTCCACTTTTTTTTAAAAAAACCTTGCCAGTTTCCAAGTTTTCAAAAAATGCCCCCTTAAAATCATGCACTCCATGGGTCTAGCTTGATTGCCATACATGACTTTATTGAATGATTTTCAATTAATTTAATTTTATGTTTATTTATTTTAATTTGATGTTAGATTTTTAGCATTTTTGTATAATTTTTAATCAGACAGACAACTTGGGAGGCCTCTGAACTCCCTACATCGTTCACTTTTGACCCCCTTATCCATTTTTAAAAAAACAGTTTTGACCCCTTAACTGACAGAATTGCTGAGTCGTGGCCCTTCCATCTTGTCAAAGCGTCAAATGTTAGTCAAAATGTCAATTTTAAGGCCAAGATAGTAATTTCTCATTTCCCCTTTTCTTTTCACCTTTTCTCCTCTTCTTTCCTTTTCTCTTATCGTCGATCCTCCATCGAACCCCTGCCCTCCTCTCCGAAGTTCTCTCAGTAAAACCTCCTCCACCACCTCTTCTTTGCCTTCCTCTAGAAACTCTCGCCAATAGATAATGACGCCATGCAAAAGCCACTGAAACTCACTTTTGAAACCCTAAAAAATGCTCTCAACACATCCAACCCTTTGATCAGATCTTTGTCCCCCCGCCTCGGAGAGAAGCTCCTCTTGTCTTACCCCGAGAATTTATTCTCATAGTTTTCTCTCCTTGAGCTATTCATTGTTTAACCATCCAACTGAGGCGGCAAATTATCAGTTTGATTTGTTCGAAACTAACCCTTCCTTGGCGTAATCAGAGATCGCGCCGGCTCTGTCTGAGGACTTGTTTCTTATTCATTGATATCCTATCCTGGAATCGTACAATGTATAGAGCTGATTTTGGCGAATGTGACACAGACTTTAGCTTTGGGCTATGATAGAGATGATTGTCTTTGGTGGTTTCGCTGACAATATTGCTGAAAAATATGAACGGAAATTACACTTTGGAAGGTCGTGGGGAGGGATAGAACGGTGGTGGCGGGTGAGCAAAGAAAATGTAAGGGGGTCGGATTGTAATTTTTTAAATGTAGGGAAGACTGGGTTTTTAATTAAAATTTATATGTAAATAAAGAAAATGCAGGGTGTTGGGTTTATAAATAATAAAGAGTGAAAAGTCATTTTTACCCTCGCTAATGGAGAAAACTTTAGAGTTAACGTTTTGACCGAACTGAAGGGTCACGACTCAGTAATTTTTTTAGTTGAGGGCCTAAAGTGTTAAAAAAAGACAAAGAGTCTAAAGTGTTAAAAAAATAAGGGGTCAAAAGTGAACGATGAAGGGAGTTCAGTGGGCTCCCAAATCGTTTTCCCTTTTGAATTTATTTAATTTGACGTTTAATAATTATTGATTTGATGCTAGATGTTTTAGCATTTATGTAGAATTTTCAATTAAAATAATTTATGTTTTTATTTGATATTTGAGCTTTTATAACTTGGCCCAGAGTGAAGCTGGGTTTCTAGGCCCAAATTTAATTATTGGACCATGTTACCTACAAAAATTTCAATTAAAATTTTATCTAAATTTTGCTTGACCCATCACTCAATGCACGCATTTAACTTTTTACTAGGGAATTAGCAAACATCAAAGCCGGATTCTGGCAGCATTAAGTCAAATTCCAGCAACGAACTGGACGCCTGACTTTACAACAACCCCAACCCGGCGTTGTCCTGCTGTTCACGACCTGTTGACGTCAACTTTCGACGGTCTTACAGTAAGTTTTGGTGAATCACAATCGGCGATAGTTACAGCAGGTAGTGGGCGACGGTTGCTCCGATCATCGTCATCATCATTCAATTAGAGTGTTCAGACCTCGATGGGCTTTAAGGTTGCCCCAAATTCATCGAAATTCAATTAAACCCATTTCGGAGGTTTGAACATTCTTCTACATCACGACGAAGAAGAAGAAGGGTTTGCTGAAGAAGCAGGTTGACGACGACGCAATGCATTTTATTTTGTTAAATTTCATATTGGTCTCTGAGTTTCAGTGTTTATTATAAAATATACCCCCAAATTAAAAGTATTTGTGTTTTAACGCCCAAATTTAATTTTTTTTTTCATTGTAATATTTATATTATACCCTTGGTCTCACCATGAAACGGTTTTGCAGGATATGGGCACTTAATGTTATTGCTTTGATAACAAGATTACCATTATTATAATTATTATTGACAATCCACTTTCATTCATTATTGTCTCACACGGAGGAGTGAAACTCCCTTGTAACTCACACAACAATGTGTAGTGAGCTTCCTATTGCAGCTCCACACGGGTCCCCACACCTAACACGGTGTATCAGGAGACTTGAAACCAAAATAATGCTACTATGGTGGAGGGGGAATTCAAACCCAAATTGCACCAGGTCAGGCACATGGCCTTGGCTACGTGGAAAAACCCAAGTGGTACCATGGGCACAAGATATAACACTTTGTATGCCATAAATATGTAATGTTTCTAATCAAAACTTAAATGTTTCACTTACAGTTACTGTAGAGTATAAACTCCTAACTTCATATTATTCTAATTAAACTCCATTTTTCCATATGCATGTGGAAAGACGGGTTTTCAAAGACTTTGTCTATTTCAATAGTACAAAAATTATAATAATAGTTAATTTTTACACAAGGTGTTATTTCAGATCGTCTGTTTATTTTAATTTTATAATTAATGGGATGATCTACTATTTATTTTCATTTATTGTAATGAAGTTTTCATAATTTTAAAATTTAAAATGTATTTTAAAATATTATTAATTACAATCTAATCTTAAAATTTATAAAATAAGAGATGTTCTAATATATCTAAAAGAGAAAGTGCTTATATAAACCCACTTAATCATAAGTGTCAATATAAACGTAGAAAGTAAGTGAAAGTGCAAACGTACCATTCCGGCAGATTAAGGCTGGAATCCAGTGAAAAAACTATTTTACCCCTCTAGAAAAATTTATTTTTTTAAAAAAAATATTGAAATTACTTTCTTACCCCCACAAAACCATGTTCATCTTCTTCTTTTCTTCCCATGCCTATTCCCACCACCTACTTATCCATCTCCTGTAATAGGCTACACCACCTACTTCGCCATCTCCGCCGCCTATTGCCGTGGCTTCTGACGCGAACCTGATGTGTTTCCAGAGATGCAGTTTCGGGGTGGTGGGGCTGATTCAGGATCAGGTGGCGTCGATTAGGGCCGGTAAGGTGGCGGGGCGGGCTAGCTACGTGGCAGGGCTAGTTTGGGATCGGGTGGCATCGATTAGGGTTGATTAGGCGGCGAGGCGGACTAGTTGGGTGGCGAGGTTGGTTTAGGACTAGGTGGCGTCGATTAGGGTTAGTTGGGTGGAGGGTTTGGTTTGGGATCTGGTGGTGGTGGGTTTTGTGGCGCAGTAGTGGCCCGGTGATGGCTAAGTGGCGCAATGCCGGCGGAGCGGTAGTGGTGTCAGAGCAGCAACTGCAGTGGTAGGGGTATATATAACTGTCCACACACCTTTTATTTTGGGGCCAAGGGCAATTTTGGTCATTTTAGATTAAGCCAACTGCCATATTGTCCACCAGAGGGTTATATTGGCACTTTCATCAACTGGTTAGGGTTGTTTTTTTGTACGTAGTTTGAATTATCTAAGGGTTATATTTGTACTTACTTGATTATATAGGGTTATATTTGTATATTGCCCCATTTAAAATTATAAATAAAAATTTTAATTAATATTTATTTTTTATATTTAAATTATATATTAAATATTGAGTCCGTCTCTTGAAGGCGATCGTTCCATAAGCTATGGAAAGAACAGGGACTCAAATGCAATTTTACCACAAAAAGATGAAAAATTCACGAGTTAAAACAATTAAAATCTGGGTCAAATTCGGGTTTATAACTTATATGGATAAATTCACACATCTATTTGAGTTTTCGTAAAAAAATTAAAATATTTAGAGTAAAACATATAATTATGTAATGATTCTTATCTAAACTTAAATGTTTAAGTTACATTTACTGCAAAGTATAAATCCCAACTTCATATTAGTTTAATTAAACTTAGTCTTCCTACGAAAATATGGTCTTTTCCAAACTTTCTCTTAAATATTAGTCATTAGTTAATTATTCGTTAATTATTAGAGTATGATGACGTTGTACTGTATAAAAACAGAGGACTTTCACTAAATTGGACTTTTCATTCAACAACCTAGTCCCTCCGTCCCTTTTTTCTGTCTTACTTCCTCTTTTTACACTATTCATCAATAATTTTTAAATTTTAATATCTTAATTTTTGTATAACAATAAATTATAAAAATTATATATTCTAAAATATGTGTTAAGATGAATATAGTGATATTTCACACGATAATTTTCATATTTATATATCTATAGTTTTTTACCATTCAAACAACATCAATATTATTGAACACTATTTAAGTAAGACAGAAAAAAGGGACGGAGGGAGTACGATGGTTGAAAGATATATCACGCATCGGTTCCTTACAAATATAATAACTTACATATAAGGTTTTGAGTCACCTCCACTTAATATCAATTAGTTTTATAATAGGAGTTCATGATTCTAATATGGTATCAGAACCCATGGGCCCGTGATCCCTTTATATCCACGTGTCCCACATCGGTGGTTAACACTCAATATATAATATCATGGGTCACACCTACATAGTACCAACTGGTTTTAAGGTGGAAGTGCAAGATACTTTGAAATTTAACATATTTCACAACGATGATGTATGATATTGTTGCCACACACACATATATATTTATTTATTTAAAAATACGGTTAAATTTTGATAGAGAATGGTGTAAAAAAGAAATAGTGCATATAGAGTTAGCACGGTAGTACATTCTCCATTCCGGAATAAGCAGAGCATTTTAAAAAAATCAAGTTGACGGTTTTTTATTGCTCTCGTCATGTTATATTAATTTTTTTCATGATTAAATTATATTTCAATGATTTGCTTATTTTCTGTAGATTTAAAAGTTGCCACATGTACCAAATATTATAAAGATAGGAAAGGATAGTTTGCATGGCAACATATTGCATATCCTTTGTTCAACTATTATTGACACCTCAAATTTTGGCACAACAATTTAGAAGATTTTAATTGAGTGGTGTAAATTAAATATTAGATTTAAAAAAAATAAAATGCATGAAGGAGAATAATCCTAACCTTACTAGATTTGAAATGTGTCAAAATAAAATAAACATCAATTTATGGAAAGTGTGTTATTATAAAATGAAAAAGGGGAGTATGCGGAATATTTTGTATTCAACTTTTGTAGTGTACAAGTTGACTGGTTTTTCCACCTATAAATAGTTCTATCCGGAGTAGTTTATCATATACCAGTAATCCCTCAATATACAGTATTGTTTCCTTAATATATAGTATTTTATATCTACAATGGCGGTTGTAAGCAACATCAGCAATGGATCAGTTGATGACATCATCAAGCTGATGATCGTCGTCGATGTCGGAACCACCTGCTGTTATGCAGAGCATGAAGGCGATGGTGATGGCGATGACGATGACGATGATGACGACGGGCCGTATGTGGCGCCTGCAGCTTGATTTTCTAAGGGAAATGCTGAATGATGAAAAGGAACCATGTGGAGATGAGGAAGATGAGTTTGAGTTTGATTTTTAAGTTAATCTAATTGCTTCTGTGAGGCCTTTATATGTATTGTAAGCCTAGTTAGTACTTAATTAGTGCAGGCTAATTTGCATGGTGTGTACGTTTTCCTCATCAACATTTGAGTTCTAATAAATTAATTAATAACTTCGTTATCCGTTATTTATCGTCTTACAATGGCAATCTGATTGGTCCCGTTAGCTTATGGTAATAGTGAAAATAGGTGCCAATTACGGTGGCTAAAAAGAAATGGTTTGCATTTTTTTTGTCCAGAACAGCCATCTATATGCTTCCGATAGTATTTTCGATGTCGGAACCTCCTTTAAAACAGTTCAATCATAATTTATGTTTGTTCATAGTTGAACCGCCTTTGTAGATAGATTTCCGATAGCATTTCCGAAATCGAAACTCCTTTAAATGCAATTCAATATACTCCTTTTGTCTCAATTCAAACTGCACACTTTCTATTTATGGGTGTCTCAGCTCAAATTGCAAAATCTGAATTTTGTCAAAAAAAAAGTCCAGTTGACTTGACCCAAAACACCCAAAATACGCTTATTTTTGGCTGAAATCACAAATGAACTTGGGCTATTTAAGGTTAAGGTTTAGGAAAGGATTTTGATAAAATGTAGAAGACTTTATTAATGGTGCATTGATATCACATCAATGACACATCGCATCAATGATGAGGGTTACAATATATAGGGTTACAAAGACCAAAGACCAACAGGTTTAGGATTCTAAGTCTATAAGGAAACTACCATCTATAAATCGCATGTTTTTATATTTTCATTAATTCGAATTTAATTTTAGCATGGTACTGTAATGCATGATCAATTAATAGAGTTATTATTTTGATGCATGCTTGTGAAAATTTTAATTTTCGAGATTTAATTAAATTGCTTGATTTCCAATATAACTTCCAACATCAGTAAAATTACAAGTCTTGAAAAGTCGTTGGACGCAAGTAGGCAGTGAAGTAAATGGATATGACGCCGAAATGTTAGTAAACAAGAAGGTTTCAGCGATTTGATTAAAGACAAGGGGAAATGGGCATGGAGAGTAATAAATAATAGGGGAAAACAAATAGATTTGGTGAGAAAGTGAAATTGCTTTTAAAAGGAAAACGAAGAAGAGCACGGGAATGAGAACATGAAGGAAATCATGGGAATGGGGTTCTCCCGACCTAAATAATAATATCAAGAATCTGGGAAAAGACATGGCTCCTACTTGCAACTATTTGCTTTCAAAGAATCCAGTTCCGTGATCCTCTTTCAAACCTTTGATGCATATGTTTCTCTCTCTGCCACTCAAATTTCTCATTTATCCCCTTCTTCTTTTTTTCAAAATTCAATGCTCCCTCTACCCCTGTTTTTTTCCTCTAAATTTTCACTTACCTTGATCCTGGTCGATTAACACGATTATTGGGGAGAAAAAGATTCCCATGCATTTGGGGCCACTTCCATTTCCTCGTTCCTGGTCGGGGAAGTGGTGGTTACCTTATTTATGTCCCCAATCCTATTCTTTCCTTACCCTAAATGGCGACTAATTTCACATCGAACCGCATGAATTGAGTATGATTGCACATGGAATAGCAAACATTTGCCAAACCTTGATTCAGCCAAAAACATTTCATACACGCATCATATTTACTTTCACTCAACTTCAGTAGTACTTTCCTTTTTTCTGGGTTTACACTAGCTAGATTTACCCTTTACTCAACCAAACTCATAATTATTCAAGCCACCAGTCACACAAGTTAAGCTCTATGTAAATGGGAAAACTGCTCCTGCTGTGTTTCAACTCTATTTGCATTCTTAATTTTTTCATCAAGTCTATATTTGAATAGACATATGAACAAAAAGTGTAATCGTAGTACATGATATTGTTCAATTCGTCATAACACGTAATTTTTACATATTAACTTTTTATTTGTCATTATTCTACATAAGTAAGGATATTAACAGTCAAAAATATTTGTTAAACAACATGATAATCATTACTGTGCAAATAGAGGTAGAACGGATGGAGCAATCATTCAAAGAGGGTGGGAAAACACATTTTGTGTCACTATGTAAAATTGTTTGGTCGCCACGTGTTGGTCGAAGAATGCCCCGACGGCTTTATTATTGTTATTTATCTGCAATCAACGGATGTTTAAAGTCTAAAGATGATTAATAAGTGAGGTTAGATCAAATCAAGTGATTAACTTTGTTTTGTTTTCTTATCAGGCAGAATTGCAAGAAAAGACCGCTTCCCAATTCTCTACTCAAGTAATCGTGTTCATTCTTTGCTTAGTCTATACAAACAAAGGAGTTGTGCTTCTTATAATAATAATAAATAAATAATAATATTTCATTTGTTACAACAAATTCAATAATACCAGACATGATGATCAAATATGCGTTCAAATGCTGTTCCAAAAAAAAGTAAGGAGGGGATATGGAGGTGTGATTTGGGGATAAAAGTAGTGCCGACCAAAGTTTCTTGTGAAAAATGATAACCATGTCTCGCTATCAATCATACGAGCTGAGAGAGTAGTTTACGTCAACCTTTTCTTGTCTTGTGTCTTTTGGGTTTGGTTAGAGGGCCAAATAAATGAAGGATTAGCAATAATCCTTCACCAAGTTTGTTCACTAAACATCCTTTCCATTTCACTCTTTTGTGTCCACAGATAACCGCGTCAATCGCATTCACGTGCTACCACTTCACAATACAAACACTAACTCTCTGCATTTCATACACTAATTTCTACTGAAAACCTCGTCCCACAATGTAACTTATGTTTCGAGAAGGCACATACAACTCAAGAATAATAAATAAATTGTTTTATTGGATGAACCCTTCTTTCTTTTTTTATAAACGGTAAACACAAATATTAACATTGGAGTTTATCTTTTAGGGGTATTTTATTTATAAGATCTAAGCCATGCAACAGCGATATATGAATTTTAATATATAAAGAATAAGTCCAATCATTCCCAAGCGATACTTAAAGTTGAAATCTCTCTTCTTTTTTTCTCTAACATTCAAATTACTTAAATCATTTTTAAAAATTTTATTTGCACAATAGTCAATGAGTGTGCTTTGACTTTTGTTTGTTTCACTACTTTAAACCTACGTCTCTTAGACCATCTCCAATGGAACGGAAAAGTTCCGTTCCACATCAGAACTTCACAAAAGCTGGACTCCAATGGTACGATAAAATTCCGTATCATATTGGGCGGAACTACAATGATACTTCAAATTTGAAGTATGCTCAATGTCGGAACCAGAACGTAATGTAAGGGGGCTGAAAATGAGAGGCAATTTTTATTTTTTGACGGCGGCGAGCCGGTGGTGGACGTCGTTTATCAAGTTACACTTTTTTACCATTACGAAAACAAAACGCGTCGTTTCACTTATAATAAAACGACGTTGTTTTGTTTAAATTCCTTTTTCCCTTGACGAAAATAAAACGTCGTTTCACTTATAGTAAAACAACGTCGTTTTTAAAATTCATTTTCCCCATGACGAAAACAAAACGACGTCGTTTCACTTATAGTAAAACGACGTCGTTTTGTTTAATGAAGAAACAAAAAAAATGAAAAATGCCCGTCGTCTTCCTCAGAGTTCGCCGGAAAGAAGCTGAAACCTATGTTTAGGGGGAGAATCCATGGGGTGGCGCAAGCACCCCATGATTCCGCCCCTGACTGCATGCATTTTTATTTTTAACTTTGTTGCATTCGTAAATAAGTCATTTCGGCAGTTTAAATTAAAAAATATAGTAAAACGGAGCATGCATGTATTAGACCTAATTACTTACTTTCTATTCAATAGCCGTATGTGTATATATATATATATATATATATGGTAGATATCTATATACGTAGATATATAGATATCTATATATGTAGGCTCAAATCCGACGACCTAGTTCCATGATCTGATTTCATGCCATCGCCGTCCATCCACTCTTTGGTCCTTCCAATCCTACCCCTACCCTTACCTCCACATGCAATTGCCGCCGCGGCGAACCCGACTGGAGTATGCGACGGACCTATCTGACGGATAAATGGTGTATTTGACGGAGTTTATAAGTTTTTTGCTTTTAAGTTAACTTCTAGTGTTTGGTAAACGGAGAAAAAATATTTTTTTCAAGAAACAAAAGATAATTTTGATTAAAAAGAGAAATTGGTTCCCCCTACTTTCAAAATAGATAATGTATCAAGAAAGACGACCTGAATTGTAGAAAGGGAGATGTAGGGAATAAATATAGGTTAAAATGCAACTATTTTGAGTTTAAAATGAAAACTCTTATGCTCTTTTATGACAAGCGTATTTTATTATACTCTCCGCCCAAATAAAATGATACAATTTTCTTTATCCATCTCAATAAAAATGCCATATTTTGAAAACACAAAATAATAAAGAACATGTTGTTAAATTTTCTATCTTTAATTTTAACAAATATCTTTTTGTTGGGATGGATATAATGTTATGTTGATAATTTCTTTTACAAAAAGTAATATGTATAATGCATGCAAATTCCCAACTAATCAGGGCACGCACTTATCATTAATCGAATGTAAAGAATAATTTGATAATGATTGCGCATGTAGCTAGGGTTATCCAAGGTTTTTTTTAAACTGCATGCATTTTTATTTTTAACTTTGTCGCATTCGTAAATAAATCATTAAATTTAAATTATAGTAAAGCGACTTACGTAATCAGTATGGAACATGCATGTATCAGACCTAATTACTTACTTTCTATTCAATATCCACATATACACCTATGTATTTTTTTAGATGGGTATCAGGAGCATGCATGTATCAGACCTAATTACTTACTTTCTATTCAATAACCACATATACACCTATGTATTTTTAGATGGGTATACTTTCTATTTTCATATGTTTTTTTAAAAAATGTCATTTTTATTTTTTTGGCAAAGAACAATCATGCTACACCACTTACTCGTTAACACAAACTCTTGTTTTACCCAACCTAAACTTTAGGCAGTGATTATTATGCAATTATAAGAAATTTCATTTGTGATGGAGATTTTTTTAAAATTTTGCTGAAAAATAGGGACCTACTGTGCAAATATAAAAATATTATATAAATGTTAAAATCTTTTAGATTTTTCATTTATTTTTGTGGAAATCGTCTTCCTATGTTCTCGAAGACCGCCACCAACCACTCCGATGCTTCTGCAATCGCTCCACCGCCGTGCCGTGATTCATCTCTCCGTCACCGATTCTTCTTTTGCCATCTGAAACTGCCATGAAACCGATTCGTTCTGCTGTGCAACCTCTTCACTCCACCGCGAAACCCTAGGCATTTACAATTCGAATTGGAAGCTGAATCCAACGATGGCGTTTGAGTTGAACTCTGTTGTGGCTGCGATTTCAGGCTTCGAATTTGACGGAACGATGGCAATACAGTGAGAAGCTCTCCGACTGCTCAAAAGCAGTTAACTGGTGATTAAGAGACCACCAGTCAATGAGCGCAATGCCACTACTACCTCCGCCTTCATCGAGACCACGGTGATGAACTCCGAGGACGGCTCCAACGACCGGCCTACTAAGACTGCGATGAGTGTGTATGCTCCGACAACCAGTCTTCTGGGATGTCGTCGGAGCCAAAATCTTGCGTTCTGGTCTTCTATGTTTCATCGCTGAGATGGCGATGATGTGTCCGATGTGTGATGTTTGTGTGTTTTTGTGATAATGATGAGTGATACTCTCTGTGATGTTTGTGATGATCCGTGTGATGTTTTTTTGTGGTGTAATGGTGATGTTTTATGGTGTGGTGATGATGATTTAAGATGATGCGATGTTTTTATGATATATTTATTGAGGTTCAATTTTATGTTAAGTTATAAGTGTTTGATTCAATGGTTAGTACTCTTGACTATGGGGTATGTGGCATGGGTTCAGTGGTATTTTTTTTGAAAAGAATTTTTACGATTGAGATATTGTAACTTTTTAGCTGATTTTTGTAGTTTTTTCTCTCATGTTGATGTTTTTCATTATTCGAGTGAGATTTATTTGATATGAGTAGATATTTTGTAGTTTTATTTTTGATATGGATTGATATTTGCAAGTTTTTTATTTTCTTATCTTGATATTTTTCATTTTCCTGCTGAGGTTTAGATCATAGGAGTTGATGTTTGTAGTATTTTTTTTCTCGTGTCGATGTTTTTTCTTTTCTTAACGAGGTTCAGGTGTTATGAGTTGATGTTTGTAGCTTTTGGGTGATATAGGTTGATATTTGTAGTTTTTTAAAAAAAATCTCATGTTAATGTTTTTCATTTTCCGACTGAGGTTTTGGTAATAGGAGTTGATGCTTGTAGTGTCATTTTTCTGATGCTGATGTTTTCTATTTTTCGAATGAGGTTTAGGAATTAGGAGTTGATGTTTGTAGCTTTTTGGTGATATGTGTTGATATTTGTTGTTTTTCTTTAAACAAACTGTAGACGTTTTATGATTTTTTGCGTGAATAATTTATACTCTCGAGATACCGTAATTTTTTGTTAATGTTTTTAGTTTTTTTAATGTTGACGTTTTTCATTTTCCGGGTGATATTTATTTGATATGAGTTGATGTTTTGTAGTTTTTTTTGATATGGATTGATATTTACAGTTTTTATTTTTTTATTTTGATGTTTTCATTTTCCTGTTGAGGTTTTAAATCATAGGAGTTGATGTTTGTAGTTTTTTTCTCGTGTCAATGTTTTTCATTTTCTGAATGAGATTCAGGTGTTATGAGTTGATATTTGTAGCTTTTGGG
>JAULKJ010281920.1:0-13168 GCA_032355405.1 Rubia balearica | reverse complement strand
CACTTTCTTCAATTAGTTAGGGTTATATTTGCACTAAAAATTATCTCAGGGTTATATTTGCACTTTCTCAAATACATGGGTTATATTTGTATATTACCAAAAAAAACCGCATGCACCATCCAGTACTGTTCCCCTCATGGGTTCAATTTTCTTGTCATACTTGTTTAAAATGTTACAATAATCTATAAAATAGTACTTAAATTTTTTAAAAGTATTACATAAATATTAAAAAGTGTTACATAAATATTAAAAAGTGTTATTTAAATTTTGAAAAGTATTACATAAATATTAAAAAGTGTTACATTAAATATAATGTAACATTGCCTAAGGCAATATTTGCAAAAGTGTTACAATAGGTTTAAAGTGTTACAATAGGTTCAAATTATTACAATAGCACATGAAGTAATATTTTTACAAGTATTACCTTAGGCGATGTTACATTAGAGCTAACGTAATACTTTTTAAATTTTAGATAATAATTTTCAATATTTATATAACACTTTTTAAAAGTTTAAGTAATATTTTATAAGTTATTTTAAATACGTGTTGCGAGCGTTTGTAGTTTAATCATGGATAACCATATCCATATGTCTCTGATTGGTTTTGGGGGAATTATTGATAAATGTAAATAGAAAAAAAAATATAAGGTTGGACACTATTTCAGGTCGGTAAATCGAGCTCTTAAAATTAAGAGTAAAGTGCTAAAATAATCTTACATTTACGCTAAAAGTGTCTATATAATCTTGCAAAACGAGAAAATGTCAAAATAACCTTAACTTTATGATGTATGTGTCAATCCAACCCTGGGAGTCATTAACTTCAATAGTTAACACCGGAATTGGCCAGATTTTAAGGAAATGATGAATTTACCCCTGAATTAAAAACAAAGAGGTAAGAGTTTTTTTCAATTTTCCTTTTTAAAAATTTGAGGGTAAAATTGTCATTTCCTTAAAATCCAGCCAATTCCGATGTTAACTATTGGAGTCAATGACTTTCAAAGTTAGATTGGTACATACATCATAAAGTTAGTGTTATTTTGGCATTTTTCATTTTACAGAGTTATATTGACCCTTTCAAGTTAAAAACAAGGTTAGAAAAAATTTAACCATGAAATTAATTTATAAAGTCTAGGAGAAAAACCTTCAAGCAGTTGTCGCAGCTCCCCCACTCCTCTCTCTTCAGAAAAAAATATATACTCCCTCTATTTTGTTATTTATAATATTCTTATTATAAAATGAATGTTTCTTTTACTTGGTATCTTTTGATCTGTTTTTTAAAAAAAGAAGGTGAAATTTTTTATTTGGACAATTGTGTCCTGCTAGTGATTCGGAATTTACACTAACCCATGTAATAGTTAAGCCACGTGAATCAAATTATCCCAAAACCTTCAGTACATTTCACCTTTTTATGTTATTTTTTCTTTATGTCAATTCTAGTCTAGCCAAAAATGTAAGTGTTAATTGCTATGCTGCCATTAATAACAAAATGGAAGGAGTACAATATCTTCTTTTTTCCATCTTCACATCATGAAAAATGAGGAGATATTAATTTTTCAGTTGATATTTTTTGAATGTTTATTTTATTGAATAAGTGTAAAATTGTTTCTAGACATTAGTATTATTTCTCGATCTTGTATATTAGATTGTTGTGTTCATGATGATCACTCAATTTAGTTGTATGTATTTTGTCCGATCTGATTGTACAGATCGTGTATTAATTTATTGTTTCTTTTGTGTTTTTGTGGTGGGAGTTCAATTTGTATGGATGGGTCGGTACGTGTTTTTCAAGGTGTTTACAAGTGTAACAATATAGATCGTGCTTTGAATAAGAGTTGTTGTTCTTGAAGATCGTTATTTGACATTGTGATATTGATGCATGATAATGATTTTTTCGGGAAGAAAGTCATTATCCGGATGGCAATATTATAGTTTTTATTGGATTTCTAATCTGTAATAGTAAAGACGACCAGTCTGGTTGACATGTGATTTAGATATCATTGCAATGGATTAATCATTGCTAGATACTAGTTAAATTCTATATCAATTCTACTTATTATAATCACTGTTAAGTTTTTTCCCAACACTTATGAATGATTTATTAATTTTTTAAAAAGATTATAATATAATCATTATTACATTATAATTATAACTATAATGAATACGATGCAAATTATTGTTATTATGTATTATTTATTATTTATTAATTTTAATGATTATCAATCTTCGGTTAAGTTAAGACGTGCAATATGCATGTTTAAAAGTACAATGTCTAAGTTAAATAGTGGATAGAACCTCATCACCGACTATAATCTCGCTTAACATGGGTGTTATGATCCAGCAACTTCAGAAAACTAAAGGAGTAATTTCACAAGGAAACACTCATATTTCAGAATTTAGACGAGAAAAGAATATTGAAGAATGAATTGAGATGAGAGAATTCAGTGACTCTTCTTGATTCTACCAATCAAATAATCCTCTACAATTCAACTCTACAAGAATGGAAGGAAACTGCCCTAACAGAATGCAACAGATTTTTCCTTCTTTGTGTGCCCAGCTCCGCTGCTCGAGCTTCAGCTTTGCTTGAATTGAATTTTCCATTCAGCTCCTTAGATCATGACAATCCCTCCCTCTTAAGATGAAGGTTGTGCTCAAGAGTACCTTTACATATCCAATATGCTGCATTTTCAGGAGCAAAATAAGCACAACTGGGACACTTCTTATGGCAAAGACAGGTACACTGCTAGTATTATAATAAGGTGACTTGAATCTGTAGTAATGCATTGCAACATCCACCTTGATACATCTCGAATCTAACCAAGCAGTACCTCCGAGCTCCTCGGTCACAATCTGCACGAAAATAAACCCCGAGAAATTCCAGGGGAAAAAGTTCCAATGACTAAGCCAGCAAAAACTGCCTGAATACGGTATAAAAGTAGAATCCATGTAAAGTGTATACATAGCTCGTATTTATACTTGTTTATGACTCTAATATTCATCCATTAGGGTTAATTGTATCCAACATTTTTGGGGCTAAAATATGCCCAACGAGCTAACAAATTACTTGGGCTTATTACACCTTCCTCGGGCCCAATAAACTGTTTGAGTTTATGGGATTAATATTGGGCTAATTGGATCAGAACATCAGCAAGAGCCCCCAGAAATCTAAAATTTCCTCGAGCCTATGAAGATTCGAGACAATAACTCAAAGATCCAAATCCATAAATTCTCGTGAATTATGGATTGATGAATCAAATTATATCGAAATTCTTCCTGCCAGGAAATTATCTTCGAGCATCGAGGTGGCATTTGGGTTTCTTATTCTTACTCTTAGTTTTTTGCAGAATTTTAAAAGGTGTGTGTGTGTGTCCACTAATCGCGTTAAAGGGTAAGTAAATGATGGTTTTTTTCTGAAAAGATGTGAAAAGTTCCACTCCTTTTCAAATTTTTCATCTTCCCAAGGCAATCATTATTTCAGCCATCATTTCGGGCTTCTTAACTATTCACTTGTTTCATTTCTCCTTATTTCATTTACAGGTCATCGGAAAAAGATAAACAACACACTAACCCTTCTCACTTCACCACCGTCTCAATCACTTTCTTCTCTTCAAAAACTAAGTCATGCTACCTTATTTATCTTCTTTTCTCCCAATACTTTTATAATAGCTGCAAATTTTCCTGTTTCTAATGAGGGATCTGCTGAGAGGGGGTTTATGGATGAAACCGAGTTAGAGGGGGAAGAAATTAACTTACAAGAGCAGTTGAACTCCAGCTCTGAATCTGAAGGATTAGAAAACCCTTATGAGGATTCTGGTACAGAATTTGATGATATTGGTCGTACCAATTATAATCTCGGCGGGTTCGATAACAAATATGCATCTCGAGGGCTTTCCCAATGTCTGTCCTGCGGGAAAAGAAAAACTAAGTGTATGGAAAATTGGAAATTGCCTATTACCAGTAAGATAGGGTTCCACATTTCGGTACACAAAGAAGAGGACTCTTCGAAGGTTCCTTCAAGGAAGAAGAAAACTATCAAAAAGCGAGGATCTCTAAAAGCCTCTACTTCTAAGATTGAGGGAGAGGAAACATCCTTTAGTGAGCCCCCAACCCTTAAGGGGTCAAATTCGGTATCCAAACTTCTATATATTATCCCGTCTGGACAAAAGATTCCACCCGATGTCAATCTACAACCTTTAGGATTAGAGGAGTTTCCTGAGAACCCATCGGTCGGACGGTCCACTATTTATACCAATGATCTTCTATCAGGGATTTGTTTCCCCTTCCCGTCATTATTCACAAAGCTTCTTAGAGAGTTCATAGTCTGTCCAGTGCAAGTTCATCCGAACGTGATAGTGACTATCATGATGTTTATGACAAGGTGCGATGATCTCAAGATTGATCCTAAGTACAAGCTAATTTTCTCACTGTACAGCGTGACGTACAGTGGTAAATTAACAAATAACATTATCACATTTTCTAGTCGGCAAAGAAAGCAAAAAGCCTTTATCATTCCTTCTAATTCAATTGGGTGGAAAGATAATAAGAAAGGGTTTACTTTTGATTTCCAGAGGTATAAGGTCCCCTAATGGAATCCGAATGTAGTGGTCGAGACCTCGAGGAAAAAGAAATACATTTGTCCCAGCAACCTCGAAGATGACAAGAGACATCTCCTAGAAACGTCCATTAGTTACAAGAGTTTCCTCAATCTTGACAAGAAAATTGGCAGTTTTTTCTGGTTGCCTGAGATTTACAATGAATATACCTATCATAAGCTAGAAAGTAAGATACTAGCAAGGATACACCGCACAACCCTCGAAGAGAGCTCTGACGGGAGTAAGAAACGGAGGAAACTAGTTAAGGAAAGAGGTAAGCTTCAACAACTTCCTGACCCGCTCACTCAAGAACCCTTTCTCAAATAAATTCTAGAAAACCCTTAGCCTTCGGAGACCTTCGAAGGTGTTTTAACATAATTTATTTCTTATCATACTTTTAGGGTTTATTTTGCAATAATTTTTCCTTCTCCATTTCTAATTCATCATTTTTTCCATTTTCAGTGGGTCTTAGCAAAGCTTTGCTGAGGGGTCGATCCTAGAAGGTAAATCCCAATAATCCTCCAACTTCCAGCAACACTCTCCCTGTTGCCTCAAACCCTCCTCCGTAGGGCAAAGAGACTCGAGAGACTCAAGTCTTTGAAGACAAGCCCAAGAAGAGAGGATCTGAAGGACCCCTCTCATGTGAGTTATCTAAGAAGGGAAACAATGACCAAACAACTTCCCATACTATCACCCATCAAGCGTCCTCAAGTGCTCTGGTTTCCAATACAGTAACTCCGGATGATTTGATTAAAGACCCTGATGTTTTTTCATATCCTTAATCTTTTAGTTCATTTTTTCATCCTTAATCCCTTATTTATTATCTTTTTTCTTTCATGTTTCAGGTATCCCAATCCTTATCATTGTTGTGTACCAAGCAAGGGGAGACTCTTACCAAAGAATCTCTAGCCTTCACGGGGAGGTACAACAAAAAAGTCCGAGATGAAAAAAAAGCTTGAAGAGGCTCAGAAAAAAAGCAAGGAGCTAGCTTGAGAGTTGGGGGAAGCCCGAAAGAGCATCGAAGCCCAGAATAGGAAGTTCATCCTTCAACAAAAAGATCAAAATAAGGCTACAGAGGATCTAAACAATGCTCAAAATCCTGAGGCCCAGGATGTCTTTTCTCAAGGCCTTTAAAGACAAACTATTAAAGACTCGAGAATTTTATAGTTTCTTCTTTGACCTTCTTGATACGGCTCAAGATCTGGGTTTCCATTCCCTTCTTGAGGATACTGTATTGCCTTTGGTCTCTGAGAATCTTTCAACTGATAAAGTCAAGCCCCTGAAGTATTTTTTGAAGCCTGATGTTGGTGATATTTTAGATAATAAATGGGAGGAAGGTATCAAAGACAGGAGCCTTCACATTACTTTCCTGGACTTCATGAATTCCCCGAAGGGGTTTTATATTTCTGAGGAGCTTCGTGCTCTATCTCTCTAAGCCATGGTTCACGAAGAAGCTGTTATGGTACGTGATTCCCAAGTATCAGAGGCTGAGGCAATTAGAGGTGAGACAACCAAGGAGGAAGAAACCAAAGGAGATGCAACCCGGGGCAATGCTAGTGGAGACAAAACTGACGAAACTAGGGTAGGATAAAATGTACCATTTGCCCTTGTGGCCTCCTTATGTATTCTTTGTTATCAATGAAGAATGGCTTTGTTTCTCTCTTTTATTTTTAATTGATAGTATCTTTTTGTCTTCGTAGTATAACACCTTGAAGAGAGCTTTTCATAATGCTTGTCAAGAGATTTCCGAAACCCAAAAGAGTTAAACAACACTCAAGAGGACCATATGAGAATTATGTGAGATCTAGTCGAGTGGAAAAAGGAATTAGACTCTTGGCTCAATAACACTAATCCTTCAATACAAAGAATTCTTAAAGAATTTTATGACAAGAATATAGAATTAGATTCATGGAAGAATGGAACACATCCTGCGTTTCAGGACATACTAATGGAATTTGAAGCAAGGAATTATAATAGGGTTGTGGACCTCGAATTAGTTGATAACTGTGATCCTATCGAGAGGAGATATCAAGAAATTGTTCACCATATAATGTGCAAATTTGGATCTCTTTCTCGATGTCTCGCTAATGTTGAAAGGTTGCCAATTATTGAAGCTCGCCTTAATCATAGCCAGACTGAAGCTTATAAGTTCAAGTCTCAAGTTGAAGAAGTGGTGCAATTGTATGAAATGATTTTAAACGAGAACAGTTGCTTGACGAAACCTTAGCTAAAAAGACTAATGTTTCGGATGGAAATTCATCGTTAGTTGAATCTTTGGCTACCAAAAACTTTCGTCTTGATGCAGAAAATAAACATCTTCATGCTACACTTAAAGTTTAATATTGAGAGTCTTCGAGCCAACGGACTATATTATGGTGGTCTTCACCTGAAGATTGTAACAAATGTCCCCGAGTTCCTTCATAGAGCAGCTGATAATTGGATTAAGGTGTATACCAAGGGGACTTGGCATCAGAAAGTAGCAGTCAAAACCATATCATAATGGTTAATAGAATTTCCCCGGGTTTACTATTGACCAGGGGTCTCGAGAAATTCCGCTTCTAATACTTCAAACACTGCAAAGAAGTCTCAATCATCTAACACCAACGGAAGAAAGAAAAGGACTTCTAGTAACAAAAGAAAGTTTCCTAGAAACCATGAACTTCAACTGAAGAATTTGGAGGATAACAACGAACCTAGTCAAAGGTCCAAATTTTCTCGTTCAAAAGATATAATTGATTCTTCTGAGTACCCCAAAGAAGAGCAAGAGCGCGACTTTCGTCATGCAGCCAGGATTAAGATAGAAGAAATTTAGCAACTAGAAGACAAGTTAGGAAAAAATAGTTCCTTAGAGCTTTTAGCCTTCGAATTAACTCTTCACATTTCATGTATGATATCTGCGATACTTATTAGTTTCATTTTCTTTTTGAGTCTTAAGAAAATGGATTCTTTGCATCAGGCGATTAACTGTCAAAGATAAGAGTTAAGACAAATATATCAATCTCGCTAGATTCAGTGTTTCGACATATGTTATATAAGTTCAATTCTTGATGCAGCATTTCAATATACATTGTATATTTCAAATGATGTTGCATTTATATATACATTATATATTTTTAAATTATGCAGTGTTTCAACATACATCATATATTTTCAAATGATGCAGTGTTTCAACATACATCGTATATTTTCAAATGATGCAGCATTTCAACATACATCATATATTTTCTCCTCTCGATGTAGTGTTTCAACATACATCATACAAAGTTGTCTTTTGATGCAGTATTTCAACATACACCAATATCTAGACTTCTAGAGCCGATGATACTTCTGTAGATTAACAACATTCCATCACCCCGGAACTTGATCCCCATTCATGCCTTCAAGAGTGTAGCTACCTCTGTTATTAGCCTCGATCACCTTGTATGGCTTTCCCAATTTGCTACTAGTTTCCATCATGTTCTCGATGACTCTTCTCATTCTTTCTCATAACAAGGTCCCTTGGGTAGAACTGCATATTTTGAACCATCCGATCATAGAAACGCTTGACTTTATCCTTCGCCTTAGCTTCATGTAGAGATGCCAGTTCTCATTTCTTCTCCACCAAGTCAAGTTCCATACGGAAATTACTTTCATTGCCTTCCTAGGAAGCCACTATTACCCTTGTTCTCGGTAATCCAATTTCTATAGGGATCACTGTCTCAGACCCATAGACCAAACAATATGGTGTTTCCCCAATGGCAAAAGACTCAGCTATTCGACAGGCCCATAAAATGCTTGGCAGCTCATGTATCCAGTTCCCCTCAGCACCTTCAAGTCTTGCTCGAATACCTTTAACAATGATACGATTAGCGACTTCCACCTGACCATTTTCTTAGGGATGATACACCGATGTAACCTTTTGTTGTATCTTACACTCCTTACACCATTTTGAATGGATCATGAATAAACTGCATTCCATTATCTGTTATTATGGTCTTAGAGATATTGAAACGAAAAATACTATTTTTCCAACAAAAAGCAGTCATCGATTTCCCTTTTGTATTTGTCAATGGCTCCGCCTCCACCCATTTAGTGAATTAATTGATAGCCACAATGAGATATCTAAACCACCCCAGTGCTTCTGGGAATGGCCCTCCAATATCAATTCCCCATTTGTCAAATGAACACGAACTATAGATATTCATCATATTTAGGAACATGAGTGACAGGTGCATGTTTCTAACACCGATGGAAAATTTGGATATACCAATTTGCACCATCGAACATCATAGGCCAATAATACCCTGCCTGAATAAGCCTCCTTGCAACAGATCTGGCCCCCTGGTAGCTTCCCCATATTTCTTCATGAACTTCCCTGATTAAATAATCTACCTCGAAGGGGGTAACACAACGAAGAAGTGGTTAAAGATGACCGCGACAATATAAAATTCCATCATGTAACACATACTATGGAGCTTTCAACCTTATCTTTCTTGATTCTACAGTTCCTTCAGGCAGAATTCCCTCTGGGAGATAATTAACAATGGGCGTCATCCATGAATCTTCTTCCTCAAGAATCATTACTCCTTCTACCTCAGAACTTTGCTTGTTCATTTTCTCCATCATCAACTGTTTTTGCAGTCGAAACCTAAGATCAGAGGAAGCAAGTTTACTTAAAGCATCCGCCTCATGATTTTCCACCATCGGTACCTGTGTGAGGATATATGTTCGAAATCCATTCAACAAGGGTTTTACTACCTCCAAGTATTGTTGCAAGTTGCGTTCTCTCACTCGTACTTGCCTTTAACTTGTTAAGCTACAACCCGTGAATCGCTGAATATCTCCAAATTTTTATCTTGAGATATTATGAAGACCGATGATCAAAGCCTCAGACTCAGCTTCATTGTTCGTAGCTTTGAATTCAAAGTGCAATGGATACAGATAATCCACACCCTCAAGACTAGTAAGCAGTATTCCTACTTCACTAACCCCCGAATGGGAAGAACCATCAACTTGTAACTTCCAAACCTTCTCGTTACTCCATATTTCTACCAACTCTATGGGCTCTATAGTTTCCACTATGAAATCTGCAAGGGCCTAACCTTTAATCGCAGTTTTGGGCTAAAATCGTATATCGTATTCCATTAACTACACTGCCCATTTCATCATTCTACCTAAGACTTCCGGCTTCAAGAGTATCTTCCGAATAGGATGATTGGTAAGAAACACTAAGGTGTACCCTTGAAAGTAGGGCTACAACCTTTATTCTGTGTGAACCAACGCCAGAATTAACCTCTCGAGGGCTGTGTACCTTGTTTCTAGTCTTTGCAAAGCCCTACTCACGAAATGCATAGGATGTTGCTGCCTTCCTTTTTCCTTCACCAACACTGTACTAACAGCAATAAGAGATACTGATATATAAAGATACAAAACCTCACCCCTTTCAGGCTTCATAAGTGTCGGCAACCTTCGAAAATGTTCTTTGAGTTCCATGAATGCCTTCTCGCACTTCTCAGTCCACTTGAACTTATTTTCCCTTCTTAACACATCAAAGAAAGGAAAATCTTTCTCTGCTCCCTTTGACAAAAATCGACCTAACGCTTCCAGAGACCCAGTCAATTTTTGGACTTCCTTCAACGTCTGTGGAGACCTCATATTCATCAAAGCCTCAACCTTCTCAGGGTCAACATCAATACCCCTTTCAGATACCATAAACCCCAAGAACTTTCTTGCCAATACTCATATTATACATTTAGCCGAATTGAGCTTTAGGTTCGATTCTCGCAGCTCATTGAATGTTTCTTTCAAATCTTCCAAAAACTGCTCATGGCACCTGCCCTTCACTACCATATCATCTACATATATCACCTTGTTTATGCCAATTTGTTTTTTGAAAAATTTATCCTCCAACTGCTGGTAAGTTGCTCCCACATTCTTAAGCCCAAACAGAAACTTCTTGTAACAAAATGTCCCCACATTCGTAATGGATGAAGTTTTTTCCTTATCTTCTTCAGCCATCAATATATAATGACACCCTTGTGGGAATCGAAGAAAGCCAATACCCGATACCCATCCATAGCTTCTACCAACTTGTCAATGGGTGGTAATGGATAACTGTCCGTCGGGCTACATTTGTTCAAGTCAGTGAAGTCAATACACATTATCCGTGTACCATTATACTTCTGGAACATCACCGGTTTAGCCAACCATTCGGGATAGTACACCTCCTCGATAACTTCGACTTTGAGTAACTTGTCAACTTCCACTCTGATAGCCTCTGCTCTCTCTGTAGCAAACATTCTCATCTTTTGCTTCATTGGCCTTATCAAGGGGTTGATAATCAGCCTATGCACTGCCAACTTTGAAGGCACTCCCTTAAGGTCAAAGATACTCCAAGAAAACACATCACTATACCCATAGACTAAAACCTTTAACTTACGTCTCCCGGAATCAAATTTCCAACAGCTACTATGCCCAAATCTCGAATGGCCAACCATTCTGTATCAGCAAGATCAATTTCCCCATGTACTGAAGCCACCTTTCTTGCACCTTTCACTGCTGTAAGATTACAAATCTATGCCACCACCTAATCTCCTCGAATGGCTGTTATTTCTTTCTCCTTTGGGAACTTCATCATTAAATGATATGGGGACCATACAGATCGAGGCTGACACATCCATGGATGACCAAGAATCACACTATACAGTGAATAGGCCGACAATTGCATACGTACAACTTATTGTCACTCTTTTTTCTCTATCCGCTACCCGCACTGGCAAAAGTGATTTCCCCTAATGAAAACACGGATTTACCCGTGAATCCTGGTAATGAAAAAATGGATTTTCTTAAATTATTGCGTCCTATGTCCAGTTGATCGAAGCAATGTGCAAACATCACTTTAACGCCTCTTCCATCATCTACAAATACTCTCTTAATCAAAGAATTCCCAACGATGGATGAGATGATCATAGGATCGGCATGCGGGGTATGGTTAGGATCTGCATCTGCTTCTGAAAATGTTATAGCCTCATCTACTTGTAACTGCTTATATCGCGGATTTCCTACAGGGACGTGGCACGAGTTAGCCTTCATGATTATTTTTGAAGATCTTTTACCAACAATACCATTAATAACATTGATCACCCTATGAATCATCGAGTTTTCCTCCTTATTACTTTCCTGATTCCCCCCAGTTTGACTACGAGGCCCCTCATCCTGCTTTTCATAGTCTATATCTTGAAGCCTTCTATCATTCCTACCTCCATTGCCCTGCTAGCCCCTTCGATCTGGTTGCTAAGTTCGTCTATTGTTTCTTAGCCATGGATGCCCTCCTTGATCTCCATACCAGGGTCTCGAGCCTTGAAATCGACCTCCCCTGACACACCTTTTCGATCTCCATCTTCAAGTGACTATAATCATTCGTGTCATGCCCATAATTTTTATAGTGATCGCAATATTTGTTTGAAGCTCGCCTAGCTTCCATAGCTCTTTTTGAATCCCTCATAGGTGGAGGTGGCCTAAAAAACCTCGATGTATACTCAAAGTTTGCGCTGGGGACCTGGCTATATGTGTATACCTCTCAAAGCTTGGCCTAGTAATTTAAATAGGCCTTTAGCTCCAGATGTCATTGCTCTTCCCTTGCTTATCAATCAATCTTTCTTTCTTCTTTTTGGAAGCTTCCTCAACCTTCAAATACTGCTATACTACCTCCTGCAGATTTTACAAGGTTCGAGCAGTGTTGAAGCTCAACCTTTTGTATAACTCCAACTCCTGCATCCCTAACAGATATCCCTGAATCACCTCATTTTTCGTGGTTTCCGCTACTCCCAAACTTTCATCCACATACTGATGGTAAAAAGCCTCTATAGTTTCTCCTAGCCTAGGTACAACTCCAGCAAAGTCTTGGTAAACTTCTTTTTATGGGCATACTGACTCAACAAACCCCACTAAAATCTAGATAGGAATGCAAAGAACCTCTCGGTAACTTATTGAACAATTCCTGGGATTTTCCTCGAAGATAACTGCCCACCAGCTTGCATGTCAACTTTTCTTCAAAATCCCTCGAATTTATTAGACTTAGAAATGTCTGAATGAACTCTCATGGATCTAAATCCTGACTATAAGTAGGGAGTCCCTCTGGAGGTTTTATATCCACAGGCCATCGAACTGAGGTTATCATTGGGCTAAAAGGGGAATTTGTTGTCTGTCTCATTGGCCCAATCAATCTATCAAACTCTCTCTTTAATGAATCTCCATCATCTCTTGCTAACCCTTGTATATCCCTTGACAAGTTCAAACCTTGATAAGTTTCTCCGTATGGAACCTGATACATGGATTGAAAACCCATGTAACTAAGATGTGCCCATGGCTCCATGGCTCCGGAATGCAGGGGAAGCTGCCCATATAAGCAATGAGATCCCTGGCTAACGATGGGATTTCGTAGTCCCGCACTACTACACCCCTGGATCCCCATAGAGGACATCATTTCATATGCACCTTCACCTCCCAGAAAAGCATTTGTTGGGACTATTGGCATCGAATAGGGCATTGAACACACCATCCCTTGAAAATGATATGGGAATGAGGGTTAAGGTCGTGGAT
>JAULKJ010281911.1:0-13169 GCA_032355405.1 Rubia balearica | reverse complement strand
GAGGAATGACAATGACCTCCAAAATTTTGGCGTCGCTGTCGGGGAAAAGGCGCACTTCATTAAAGTGTTAGTGTAGTTCTTTGTGGGTTTTTGTGTTTTTATTTGTGTGTTGTTGACGTTTACTTGCTTTTGTGATTGTTACTTGGGATAAGGTTGTATTGCTTTGGTTCTTGGTTTATGGTCGATACTCGTACCAATAGAGAAGAACCTTTGCAATAGGATCCCAATCTTTTGGGTACACTCTGAAGAGTAAGGAGACTAGTTCATTTTGCTAAACAAGGTACTCAAGCACCACCCGAAATAGTTACACCAACTATGGAGGATAATACTAGAACCTTGAGGGAGCTCATGGGTCCTAACATAGTGAGTCAACCAATTTGCATCATTTTCCCTCATCTTCTTGAAAATGTCACTTGTGAGCTGAGGTCCGGGATGACCCATTGTCTACCATCTTTTCACGGAATGAACGGGGAGGATGGGAACAAGCACTTGTCCGAGTTCCACCCCGTGAGAATGAATATGAAGCCAATCGGAGTTTCGAAGGATAATTTCAATCTAAGGGCATTTCCGCTCTCTTTGAAGGATGCTGCCAAATATTGGTTATACTACCTCCCCCCCGAGAAGTATAACATCATGGATGGACATGAAGCGGAAATTCTTGGAAACTTCTTTCCGGCATCCAAGTCCGCAAGTTTGAAGAAAGAACTAACCAACATCTCCCAATATTTGGGTGAATCTATATATGAATATTAGGAGACATTCAAGAGGTTTCTAGCTAGTTATCCCTACCACACGTACAATGAAGGAGACCTTGTACTATTTCTTCGACGGATTGTCCGTTTAAGACGTGAGGATAATCAATGCTGCTTGTAATGGGTTGATTGCCGACAAAAGCCCTAAAGACGCCATGACATTGTTTGAAGACATGGCCAATGGGACCAGATAATTTGGTACAAGGAAAAGGGCAAAGATACAAGAGTATTTAAACTCGAAAACTCTTAAGCTCATAGAACAAGTTCAAGTTTTAGCTTCCATGATGAAGGAGTTAATGAATGGGAAGATGCACCAAGTCAAAGCTTATGGAGTTTGTTTATTGGTTCACCCCACCGATGCATGCCTTCAACTTTAAGATGGGCTTGAAGAAGTAAAGGCAATGGGCTACCAAGGTGGTCAAGGCCAAAATTTCCAAGGTAATTGGGGATACCAAGGTAGACAGGGGCAAGGCGGACAAGGTTTCTAAAGAGGACAAGCTCATGAGAAGAAGTATGATCCATACTCCCAAAATTACATTCCTATGTGGTGAGACCATTCAAACTTTTGTGGAGAGATGAGCAAGCCAGAAAATCAAATCCACAAGGTGGCTAAGTTGTGTATCAACCTAATTGTTAAGGATTGCATCCCCAATATCAAGGATATTAAGGAAACAATCGGGCGCCACAACAACCTTACCCAAGGAATGAAGGGACTTCTAACCCTGGAGAAGGAAGATCAAGGATGGAGCATGAGGAGCTCATGGATGTTGCAACAAATATGATCACTAACTTGGAAAATCGAACTGCTTCTAGAATCACAAACATGGAAGACCGCTCTTCCGGGAGGTTCGAGAGTTTGGAAATTCAAGTTAGTCAAATAGCATCCTTCGTGGCCTGATTGGAAGCTAGGGATTCCAAAAAACATCCCTCACAATCGAAATCGAACCCAAGAAAAAATGTAAATTCAATCAACTTGAGGAGTGGGAAAGAAACCAAGGAGCCGAGAAAATTGTGAAGATCGGGAAGGAGATAGAAGAGGAGATTGTAGTGAAGGACGAAGATATCGAAGAGGTTTCCACTCAACCACCGGGAAAGCGAGACATCGAGAAAGTCCTTCCACCACCACCTTTTCCGGTGGCTTTGTGGGACAATAATTGCAGGTATGAGAATAAAGCCCTTTTGAGATTTTCCACAAATGTGAGGTAAACATTACCCTTTTTTATGCTATTAATCAAGGGCCTAGGTTTGCTAAATTCCTTAAAGAGTTATGCACCCCTAAGAGACCTAAATCATTGAAAAACGTTGGAAAAACTAAAATTGGTAGACAAGTGCCGACTCTTTTTCAAAAGAAACTACCTCCTAAATGCAATGATCCCGGCATGTTCACTATCCCTTGTGTCATAGGTGGAAAACATTTTTGAAAAGGCAATGATAGACCTAGGAGCCTCTATTAATGTAATTTCATACTTTCTATACAAGACTCTAAACTTAAGGACTTTGCATGAAACTAGGGTGATCATACAACTAACCTATAATTCCCAAGCTATTCCAAAGGAATTAGTGTAAGATGTGTTGGTTAAAGTGAAGACTCTTTATCATCTTAATTACATATTTCGTGCTGGTGTAATCGTAGTTATGTTGTTCTCTATAATTGTTTGTTAATTTAGTAGTTTAATGTAAGCGTAGTATTTTCCAAAACCAAAATCCCCCATTTTGTTACCACAAACGTAGAGCGACTTCTTCATTTTCTTTTTAGCTACGTTTAACACTCGATAAAACTCCTTTTTTCTCATAGAAGACCTTGACTTGCTACTATCTACTTTCTAGTAGTTAGCCGCAATTAGATCTTATAAATACTATCTTTGAGAGGCACGACGACGGCCTTCCAAATTCAAACACATGGATAATATCATTCAAATAGATGAGAAATGGTTCTATCACAACCAACCAACCCTTAGGTATCAACTTGCTCCTGATGAACAAGAGACATATCGCACATGTGAGCACAAATCACATACACCCAAAATGAGGTTCAAAAGAGCTGTCAGTCGACTGATCTATGGGTAAAATGGTGAATTGATTTTTGATGGGAAGATGGGCATATATGTTTTCACACAAGAACAAGTAGCAATCAACAATAGCAAAAATAGACCAACAGGGACTGTGGACTTTGTTTCGGTACATAAAATCATAAGATATGTCACAAGAAAGAAGATAATTGATGTGGTTATCCCAGCTATAAAATCAAAATGGCCAGCACACATGAGCAAACCAATATTCATCCAACAAGATAATGCAACGCCTCGCATGAGGAACGATGACCAAAAATTTAGAGCAGTGGCATATTCAGACGGGTTTCATACTAACCTAGTGAGTCAACCATCCAACTCTCTAGTCCTAAACATCTTGGACCTTGGGGTTTTCAACTCAATTCAAGCATTACAACAAGAAAAAACTTCAACAAATTTGTTGGAATTACTGGCTGCAGTTTATGAAGCATTTGAAAGGGAGAACGCAACCAGATTTGACACAGTATTTTTACACATCAAGAAGTAATGATTGAAATGTTACAAGTACAAGGTGACAACAACTACAAAATTCCACACATGAACAAGGATATGATGATTAGATAAGGAATGCTGCCAAGACATCTACAATTAAGCTAAGTAGTGGTAAGGATCAGTATAAAGCATCTCATCACACTACAAGGTCACATTCAACCACTATTAACAGTTCCAGGGTATGCAACTTAATTGTAGAGCAATTACATTTTGGGGGTTTGGTAGTTGGAAAATTTTGGTAAGCCTCAGAACATATCTTAGTGGTGTGTGCATGATTTATATGTTCCTGCACAACCCTTGTTTAATTTTTGTTTTGTAATATGTATGAACATTCTTAGGAGTGTTTTATTGTTTAGTGTGTCATTTCACTTTGGGAAGATGCAATTCATGACACAAGATATGTGCTGTGCAAGGAAATAAGTATATTATTTAATGAAATAATGTTGCAAAAATATGATGATCAAGAATGTAAAGAATGTAAACTAGCAGCACAATTTATGCACCACGAAGGCAAAAGCATACAAAATTTAGTTGCACAAGCAGCCTAAAATCACACACATAATCACATCACCAACATGGAAAAAGTGCACACCAGTCACATGCATCAACATGCCAACACTAAACACACCTGATTTCACTCACATGCCAAAAGTCACACAGATTCACACACAAAAGGCAGTTATGTTCATGCCAAAATCACATCATAGGCATGCATAAGACAATATCACACACTAATCAGTTCTACCAAAGGCCCAACAACAACATAGAGATAACCGACACCAACATTCGATAATATCACAGTAAGTTATGGCCCCAATCGGCCTAAAAACACTCATAAACAAGGATAGAAACTACATTAAGGGATAGGATATCACCCGTTTGGAACCACAATTTATTTCTTCTAAACTCGAAATTCCACTTTCCGAGTGTTCCACCCTCTGAAGGGAAGATTTTCGTTTAATCTTTTTTAACTATACTTTTTGGATCATGATCTATCTTTTTTCTCAGATCACGTCACTGATAATATACCCATCAACCTAGATATGTCATGTGCAAAAGAGAGCACATGGGTAAGATTTTTACTCACAAATAGGGTTCAACATACAATCAAATCCAAGTACAGTGTGAGAAGATGCAAGTCTTGGGATATCAAATAAAGGTTATTATTTTTTCCAGATACCCAATCAAAGGAACAGTATGAGAATATGAAAGTCTTGGGATATCAAAATATGACATTCTTTAAAAAAAAAAACCCAAACAAAGGATGTTGTGGGGGGGGGGACATGCAAGTTCCAGTTTTTCACATGAATGACATCAGTTTTTGAATGCTTACAATTTTCATACAACATCATTTCATCTAAAATACATCCACATAACGAATTCATTCACAACACAAATAACCATCACATGACTAGGACATGAACACATATGCAAATACAGGTTTTTCAAGATGCAAAGAACACAACAACATCACCATTTCTGTAAAGTTCAGTGTGGGTTCCAAGGTTTGAACGTTTAGATTTATAACCAACACAATCCCCCTCATTGTAGGGGGATCGTACTTGCAAAAAAACTTTTAATTAGGGGGTCATTTAGTATAAAATAGAACCCAAAAAATACATTAAACAATAAAAGCAGTAAATCAATACGAACCTGTTAAGTTAATATTTCAAAAATCACTTCATGTATTTAAATCCAATCACTAATATCCTTGGTCATGATAAACAACAAGGGAATATTATTTTTCCTATTTGGGAATCTGATATAAAAGCAAATGGACAAATCCAAACAACCACTTTCACTTAACTTTGATTCAATGGACTTTGATGGTTAAATTCTCTTCTTACAAGGCCTTATTTATTTTGGCGCTACCTTTTACGAAACTCCTTATAATCGGAAACCAACAAATATAGTGCATGGTTTGTCCCCCTTATTTGAATCGGCCAAGTCTTAGTCAGCGGGACATCCTTCAGCTGAAGGCTCCCCCTTTGTGGCTAAGAACTGGCTACCAGCGATGACGTTTGCGGTATCAGCCGGAGGTGCATGGCCCTTCCTCTGGCCTTTTTAAGGTGCCAAAAGTTGGCTCAAGTAAACAAATACCACTGGCGGCTTCTTGGTTGACCATATCTAAGCCTTCACGACTGATATCAGTCACCGTCATTACTGCGGGCTAGATGGAGGCGTCAGGCCTCCAAACGGAGGTTGCATTATCCTGCCTCATCGCCGGGACATACTATGATCGACTGTAAGTATCCGACATGTAACAATTTGAGCAGTACCGACAAGAATTATTGGAGGAAACCGAGGGAGATGCCATATTTGGGATAGAAGAACAAGAAACAGTGACAAATCAAAGGTCAAATCGACTGATCAACGAGGATATGAGGGAGAGAAGAACAATTCACAACTAGGGTTTTGGGTGAACATGGGAAAGAATGAGTGAAGATGAAGAGACCAGAGAGAAGGGGAGGATAAGAAGGAATCAATTAAGCTTTACAATGTGGGGAACATGTGAAGAGTAAAAGCTTTTCACCTCCAAAGATGAATTTTATTGGGTGTGTGTTGGTTTGGTTGGTGTGTAGTAAATAAAGGTTTTGAATTTCAATTCTGGTATGGAAACAGTTGGAATGAGGAGTTTAATGATAGATCTGAAATGTGTATTGGGTTGTTTCAGGGGTGTTGGGCTCATTATTGTGGGTTAATAAGTTGTTTGTGATTTGTTAAATTCAATAAGAGTGAACTGAGAAATTCAAAAGTCATTTTTACCAAATGGGAAAATTTCACAAAGTGTGCATGTTTTTCTGGAACAGACAAAAAAAGAAAATGTGTAGAAAGGGCTGAGATGGAGGGAGTAATAAGGTGTGTTTGAATGTGAAAATATAAGAAGAGTTTTATATAAAAAGTACAATATTTAACTTAAAATACTTTATTTAAATTTATAAAATTTAACAATTAGAGTGTACAAGTGAAAAAGTCATTGGACTATTCATAATTTAAGAACATTAAAATCTCGATTAATTAATGCTTAAAAATGAATAATCTTGCCAAATGAATAATTTTCCGCGATGCTGATTTGGCAAAGAGACTAAATGAATAATCTCGCTAAATACATTAACAATTTTTTTAATCCTTAAATACCTCATGTAAATATAAATGAATAATAATTAAAATTCTTAAGATATGTTCACTTTCTCTTGGATAATTTCTCCCGACATATTCACTTTCTCTTGTCTTTGAAGAAACCATTCATATAATTTATGTTCTAAATTAGGGTACTTAGATGACTTGTGTCTCTTAACATCGTTATTTTTTCATCCCCCCTGACTTGTGAGCATATCCTTTTCCGTTATAATTGGATGTTCTTTCATATGCTCACAAATGACCCTCATAACCTAGTCGGTCAAAGTTGTTTTTGTTGATGATTTTGACTGGTGATTGGAAGCCATTACATTGAATATTAAGAAAATATAGTGTAGAATGGAGTATTTACCAACCCAAGACGAGAACTATATATGGAGTTTGTAGTGTATGTTAGCTACATTTTCTTGTTCTCTAAGTATTTCATACATAAAATCTTATTGAGAAAGTCTTAGGAAATGTACCTTGTCCATAAACTTATGGACAAGTCACTGTATTTTTTACCTTAAATGTTCTTGTTTTTATAAAATTTAAATATTGTATTTTAAAATTTTAAACAAGTAGCAATGTGTATTTGAATGTGAAAATGGAAAATATATAAAATACATTTTAAATTTCTAAATTTAGTATGTAATTTAACCAATACAATGTATACCATAAAAAATACAGTGACATGTCTATAAACTTGTGGACACGTCACCTGTTAGGAGACTAGCCCACTCAATCTTACTATTACATAGGGTATGTACTTAGTCTACATGTACACGTATATGGTGCATGTATTCCTAATATAGACTCTAAGTATTCCATACATAAAATCTAATTAGTACATGGTACATGTACTTAGTCTATATATGTATTTGTACATTAGATGTAAAATAATTAATCATACGAAAAAAATAAAAGTGTCAAAATATTACTCCCTCTGTCCCTTTTGGAGGTTCAAAAAGACAAATGCAATACTCACCTCTCACTCACTAAATATGCTCCTCTCGCCCAGGGGTGGCATCGGTATGGTTATCGTTTTTTCCACAATACCATCTACCGTACCACACGTTTCGGTATACAACTTTTAAAAACCAATACCAACCAAATATTTTGGCATACCGTTATGCCGGTAACCAAGAATTTCGGTTGGTATTCGGTATATGTTTTATCTTACCAAAGTTGAGCTCATAATAAAATGAATTTGGAAATTTGGAATTGCTCATAATAAAAGAAAGTTTGAACTTAGAGGAGAAGAAAATGATGCTGAACAGAGAATTTTGAGGGGCTTTTGTAAAGGGATTTAAAAGCCGATGATTTTCTTTTCGTTTCATCAAAACAAACATCCCTTTGTTCTTTGTTTCATCAACAAAGTCCTCTGTCTTTTTGGGATTATGGTATGCTAGGAAAATTTCCAGAATTGCTCATAATAATAATAGGAACATAGTGCAGAACAAAGTTGTTAATTTCAATAAAAAACTGTGCAAAAATCATAAAAATCAAAGAAGGAAGAAGAACCCAGAAATACTCACAATTGTTACCGGAGCGCGATCCTTGTTCATGTACGGCGTTGATCAGATTTTTTTGACAATTCTAAGGAGATTGAAAATGAGGAGAGAAATGGGAGCCATATGTATATTAAGTTTGATGTTGGATAATGGATACCAGTGCGTGAGACTTGATAGAATTCTTCTTTATTCAAGATTTCAAGTTGATGAAGAAGAGGAAGAGACCCAATCCGTAATTAATAATTCTAAATCTAGTTTGAAGAAGATCAAAAGTCCAAGATCTCCTGGCTCTTTATTCTTGCTAATAAAATAAATAAACTAAATAGCTATTTTATTTTATCTAATGTGTATTATTTAAATTTTTATTTAATATAGTTATTTCGGTATGGTACGGTAATACCGTGGTATCAAAAAATAAAAACTACTATCGTCCCAATAATAAGATATGGTACGGTATTACCATACCAAAAATTTCGGTAACTAACTTGTATGTATTAGTGGTATTGGTTTGGTTGGTTTAATGGTTGGTACGGTTTTTTGGTTCAAAATTCCAGCCCTACTCTCGCCAAAAACCCTTTCCAACTTTCTTCCGAAACATTAACCATGGGGAAGTTGCCGCCTCCGCCATCGGCCGATCGGTAGCCTTCCTTACTCTCTCTTTTTGTTTCCTTTCCTTTCTGTACTCTTAGTATTAAGATCGAGAAGTGTGGCGGCAAACTCCCTACCCAACCGTAGCTAAGACCGGAGCTCTCCGGCGAGCAAAACGAGAACACCACCGAGTACTCATACGAGACGCAGAAGCTGGCCGGCTAACGAGTTGATCGGCGGAGGACAGAATGTGAGCAGCGGAGCTCCCTGGTGAAAAAACTGAGTTGACTGAGCAAATCCGGTAGGGCACACTAGCCGGGACAATATCTAGAAGACTCGAGGTTCTTCCTTGAGATGAAACGTCAAAATCGACGAGAAGAATGACCAGAGGTGAGCGTGGAGCAACCCGCAACTCTAGAGGGAGCCAAATGACACAGCTTAGCGGTAAAAATGGCATAAGCTGGCGGATGGCTTGCTGAGTGACCCATATGCTAGCGTTCAGGAAAAAGCATCGGCAACAAGGTGAGTTCGGCAATGTCACTGCGGTCCGAGGAGTTCAATGATGTTATGGTGGTTATTGCCTTCCCTTTGGTTTTATTAATTATGTTCTCTTGGTTGTAGCTGTTGTAGAACTGAAGCTGGCCATCAAAAGGCCAACTTACTGGAATTTCGATCAAGAAGTAGAGCAACAAAGAAGATCCACACTTGCATCGATTGCCATTGCTCGAAGAAGGAGCAGACCTTTGGTGAAGTTGGGCTGGATGGGACTTAAAAGTACAATTGCTTGTCCTCCCGGAGAAATGGACCATAACGTTGTCCGAGAAGGTACAAATGCCCGAGCAGAGAAGGCTTATAACGAAAATCGGTGGTGCGAGGTCAACGTACGGTGGTGGATTACTGCCGATTATGTTGGAAAATTATCTCAAATCCCGAAGATATAAGGTGGAAAATTCTGGTGTTTTTTTCCTGTAATGATGACTTGCAGAAACTCGTCGATGGCAGAAATGAACCGTGGGTCAAATTTACCCAAAACGGGATGGAGACAAGTTCAATCTAAGCGAACCGGGTCATCAAATTGGGCTGAACAAATGGGTAGGGGGTTTCCTTACTTTAGTGAGGACTAAGGTCATCGGGTTCAGATGTCTTGGTCATTTTGCTTATGCCTCAGTTTCTTAGAGTTTCGTTTAGGTTTAACTTTAGTTTAGTACAATAAGGAAGGCGAGCTCAAAATGGGTCTTTTACCTAGAGCATTAGATTCAGAAGTCTTTACCAACTATGATTTTCTAGTGACCTTTTTAAACGGTAAAATCATGTCTGCTTCTGATATACTCTTCATAGAGTTGGTTAGGAGAAATCTGAGTCAAAAGTAGTTTAGATAACATACTTTTGGCAAAACCTTCTAAGATTTTATAGTAGATTAGTAGACTACGATTAGTTTGGACATCTCACGATAGATCGACATATTTGGAAGATCCAAAATGGTTCAGGTTAGGTATATTCGTTCATAGAGTCTAATTTGTGCTATTGTGACTGTTTGAGTTGGGATGCCGGCTTGAGCTGATGCATCAGTTCAGCGGGTGGAGGTCGAGACTGCTGGATGTATCATAGTACTGGTGGACAACATCTTCATAGTACCTTCCATTCAGCCACCTAGGCAAGTAGGCTGTTGTGTTCAACTGACTAGGTGCAACTCGGGTTCTCCTCTCAATAAATAATGGTATTTAATTCTCTATATGGCAGGTTGGCGTGGAGTAAACTCTAATACACCATATTGGTGTAGAGCTCTGATATACCATGTTGGTCTATCAAGTGGGAGGCTCACCCCACTCACCCGTTGTGAGCCAATCATGTGGGAATTCATCCCACTTTCTAATAGATAGTTTTTCCCCATTTTAGTCATGGTGATCAATAGTTTATCATCTCATTAATTGTAATTGAAGATAGACTAGCAGTAGTCCTAATTTACCATTCAAGTAGATAGATAAAAAAAAATTGTAAACCATTTCTATATCTTAATGAAAAGAGACCAACTATTTGCTTAAAAAAAACTCAAAATTTCAAACAGTGCTTTTGCATGAGAAAGAAAATTTTTCAGATATAACTTTAAGAATTAATCCAACATATTCTCTCTAATGGTTTTCTTCACCTTTGCTGTTATCAACAGTTTAATGGCGTTCTTCACCTTTGTTGCTAACAATTGTTTCACCGGACGAAAAGAACTCAGAGAATCAAGAGATCATACTTTCACATGTAGCCATAGCTAGCAAAACATTAAACTCATCCATATATTCTAATATATTACAGAATAGATGGAGCCTGGGTAGCAATAACAACTCCATCACATGAAATCGTCGCCCAAAAAAAATCCAGAACCAAAACATTGAGAAGAAACCTAGAAAATTAAGAGTCCAAAAGTCAAATCCCTAGCTATATTTTTACAACTAGCCTAAATCACCAAACAACCAGCACAAAACTAAATTTACACCTACAATTGTCACCTTAATCAACAAAAAAACACTCATTGGCACGCTCACGATGTATAATTCGGTCTACAAGAGGTGGTCATGGTCAGTTAATTCGTCGGAGAGGAGTTGAATGAAACCCTCATTGGAAAAAATTCCTCATCGGAGTGGAGTTGAAGGTCACCAAAACACGTTGCTAAAATGGGATGAAGGTTCAAGTTTAAGTTTGCAACAATCGACAGAAATGGGAGCCCGTAGATTTGGTTTGGAAGAGAAAGGTAAGAGAAAGGTGTGGTGGATGCACATTTGATGAGAGTGAGAGAGTTAGTGTATTTTATGGATTAATTAGGGTTGGGTTATTATTTAATTAAATTTTTTTTTATTAATCAGCCCAACTTAAATTAGAAATCATGTGTAATATTCAAATTTTATAAGGCTCAATATATTCTTTTGTGAGCTAATCTTTTGCCAAATAAAAAATGAGGTAAAAGTGTACAGTTTTAATTGAAACTGGTAAACAAATAATATATTAAACAACTTCACTGAATACTCTCTTTTTAATCCAAAATAACCTCCACTTTACCAATAACCTAAACGACATTGTGGTCAAAATTATTCCAATTGATTGATGTTGATACGAAATGAAATTGAACTATTCTTATTGTTTTGGTCGGGCAGCAGAGACGACGTGGCTTTGTGGCGCAACCTCTCAAAGTCAAACCACAGAAGCTCGGCTAGTTTCACCTCCGCCTGATTCTCAGGTTTTTCTCCCTACCTTTTGATTTTGCTTCAGTGTTCTCGGGAGATATAACTGCGTATGTAATTCTTAACTTCGTACAGTACTAGAATATGTAATACCTCCTTGGTCAATAACCTTTTTCTTTGTCATTCGTATTTTATTTTACCAGTGATTCAGTACTTTTGTTTTGGCTATTAGGAACTATCGATTTGGTTTGGATAGTAAGCTGGAAAAACATGGATTAATGAGAGTAGGGTGAATCCATTTAGCAAGGAATTATAGGATCTATTGACTACTTATCATATATAACCAGTGAGTGATAAACATCTCGTGTAGAAGCTGATCTTAGCCAGGCGTATTGCATTTGCATGCCCTTAGATAGTTGTGTAATGTGGCAGTGTTGTTGAAGAATTACGCGAGCAAACAATAGAGGATCGTTTAATGTCTCTGTGTTTAACTTTCTGTTCGGCTAGGCTAAAACAAACGATTAATTTCCTGATCAGAAATGGTAGTGCCAGAGTTTCGTTGAAGTTATGTATCCGTTTGTTGTTTGGACGCTTGAGGAGTAATTCAACTAGTGCAACATTTGAATGTCTGTGAAATCTGTTGGATGGATAGGATTGACATCAGATTGAGTGATGAAGAAACTACTCCCTTAGTCACTGCTGCGCTGCTTTTCTGTTTCTTTATTGCACAGCATTGGTTTGATCTCCACGGTTACTTGTAGTATCCTTTCTGATTACTGTTTCCCCCCCTTTGTGGATTGTGAATGTTCGACTTACATTTAATATATTCTTCAGCCTCACATGCCCATGGATGGTTATTTACTCATTGCCCAATGAATTCGTCGTGTCTTATGTTTCTAAATGTAAGTTGAGTGTAGAACTGTTTTGGAAGGGTTCTAGATTATGTCTTTAGTACATTAAACAAGTGACTTATAGATTAAGTCCAGTCCACGGTTTATCTGGTTTAGGGTAGGCTTACGCTGTTGTAACTTTCAGCTGTTTGGGTATGAATTCTCAGTCATTAGCTGCTTTTTGTCACTGTTTGTAAACAAGCAGCAGTTCTGAAGGTCTTATATAGTTTCTGCCTTTTGAGTTTTTGGTGGTCATCTAAATCTCAACTCACGTGGAGGTTTCAATTCCTTAAAGACGACTAATTTTACTTTCTACAGATTGAGGTTGTGTTAGTCACCTGGGTTTTCATTATCATGGGGGAATATATTTATTTTGTAATAGCTATTTATGTGCATTAGCTAATTTGTATTTTACATTTTCCTTATCTTCGATACTACAGATTGAAAAACTAGCTCCTTCTTTGCATGGAGAGTTTTGCCTTTTGTGTTTTATGATGGTTATTTACCCATTACCCAATGAATTCGTTGTGTCCTATGTTCTAAATGTAAGTTGAGTGTAGAAATGTTTTGGAATGGTTCT
>JAULKJ010281900.1:0-13169 GCA_032355405.1 Rubia balearica | reverse complement strand
ACAGGGATCTTCTACAACTGTAACACCACTTGATCCAACCACGATCTATGTTGTCCAAACTGTAAACAGCTTGAAAACACAGATCTGACAAACCAAGATTTATGAAAACCCAAAAATAAAATCACAAACGAAATTGCGAACACACGATCTGTACAAACAGATCGAGAACAATACATCAACATGTACAATTAAATTGAGTTATCATCATGAATACAACTACCTAATCGATCATGTCGAAGAACAAAACTAATCCGTGGAGACAAATCTCACACTTTTGCAATAACAAAAACATGAATTAAAATAAACTATTATTTCCATGGAGATGGGAAGAAAGTTTGAAGAAGAAGGGGTGTGGCTCTACTGCTGCAGAAGGGTTTAGAGGACAGCTGAGAAATTCACGATGTGGAAATTTGGAGGGTTTAAACAATATAAATCGGTTGGGAAAGAATAAAAGATTGGGGAACTATTTATTCATTAGGCAAGTACTTAATACCTACTTTGTCAGTTTAAATCGATCAAAAGAACGAGACCTAAGATATAAGTTAAATTTTACTCCATAGCCCCACAATTAATGACATATTTACTTTTTAAAATTTAAATTTGGTAAACTTTAACCATAAGTGTAAATTAATATATATATATATAATGTAAAATATTGTTGAATTCATCTTAACATATATTCCTGAGAGATATTGTTGAATTCATTTTAACATATTCATCTTAAGGAAATTTTTTCTAAATATCAATTTTTTATATGGAATTGTTATATGTCGCTAGAAATATTGATGATCAAACATGATCATTTAAAACTGTAAAAAAATAAATACTACGTCATTACTTGAGACAGATGGAGTATTGTTTTTCTATAACTCGTTCCTAGATTTGCAGCCAATATAAAATACCTTCTGTATAAGTGTAAAGTTGACGATCGAGTTGTTAGTAGCTGTAGCATTAGGTTTGCAATTAAGCTTCACAGTGGAAATTAAGCTCAAATAATGCAAATCCCTTTTTAAATTTATGAAAAATGAATCTTTTAAGAAAGCCAGACAATAGGGTCCCACTTATGATGTTAAGACAAATTAACAACAAAAGTAAACTGGACTGATTCAGTTTAATCATTTTTATAATTACATGTGATAGTGGAATATATTTTGTGATGTAATCTTTTAACAGTGGAAGAATTTTTAACAAATAAAACCTCTTATACTCCTATTCTAAAGGACTTTTTGCCAGATAACATAATACAAATCTTGGAACAACAGTTTAATATCTAGCATGATTATGAAGATAAGATGGTTTGAAAATCAACTTTTAATGGGCAATTCACACTTAAATCAAGTTATGAGATTCTCAAACCTAAGAAACAGAAAATCAACTCTTTCAGATATTTGTGGTCATCTTATTTACCAAAAAAATCAGTTTCTTAAATTGGAGAATACTCAATCGTTTAATTGCATTACCTGACATTTTTAAAAGATTTTAACTTTCAAATGTCTTCAAAATATCTTTATTGCAAAATGAATCTGATAGTTTGCATCACAGCTTTAACAACTGCTCAAAAATAATAAAAAATTGGAAGGCTGTGAATCAAATCTTCTCAATCCAATCACATGATTTCTTCTTTTTGTGAGATAGATTTTATTTTATTGGCATTTAAACATCCCAAATCAAGAGGCTAATAACATAATAAAGTTAATTCCCTGTCTGATTACCTGGAACATTTGGTGTGATAGAAATAGGATCATCTTTGATAATCAAACACCAAAAATAGATCTTGTTATTAAAAACACCCTTTCCCTTATTAATGACATTCTTTTGAGTAAAAGGATTAAATGCTATTGGAATCTGGCAAACAACATCCCCAGACTCATGATGAAAAAACATCATAGAAAAATGAAGGAAAATGGAATTGTACAATGGAATCTTCCAGGGAAGGATAAGTTGAATACAGATGGATCTATATTACAAACTGGCATGACATGGATTGGATTTATAATCAGAGACTCCAAAGGTTCAGTTATTGCAGCACAAGCCAAAATCATTCCAAACATCTCTATTCTTCAAGCAAAAGCTGCAACATTAAGACATGGGCTCCAATTAGCTATCCAACAAAGCATCAAAGAGCTGGAGATTGAAATTGATTCCAAAATCTTACAACACATACTAGAAGGGAAGATGGTTGAACCATGGAAGTGTTGGGGATATTAATCCCTCGACCAATCAAAGACAATAACAAGGAAAAATAATAAACACACCAATTTACGTGGAAACCCAAATAGGGAAAAACCACGGGAATCAAACAACTCCAATCAACTAGAAAATAGAAGAGTTTTACAAAGTATGTTCTATCTCTCTTAACACACTATGTCTCTCAACCCTCTTCTATCCTCCCTAACCAAGCACCCAAACTCACAAACTTTCACTTACTAACTTGGTGGCTCTAGCATAAACAAGTTCTATTTATACTAACACTCACCCTTAAACCCTAGGTCTAATCTTATTGGGCCTAGACTCTTGTAGCCCATTTAGAATTAAACCTAAGTCAAACAAACTCTATTTTGACTTTGAGGAGAAACCCAACAATTCCTCCCTCGACTCAAAGTCCCAAATACAATATCTTCAACACGAGTAAATTGCATCTTCTTCTTGGTCTTCAACTCGTCCTTGTGAATGCCAAGCTTATTGCAAGATCCACTGCTCAAACCTCCAACATAAAAGAGATTATGATCACTTCTCACTCCTCTAATGATCAAATCTCTTCCCTTAAAAACTTTGCAGAAATCCTTGTCGCCTGTAAATCTGCATCCTCGAGAACATAACTTTCCCAATGAAATTATATTATCACCACAACCTGGGACATACTTCACATCAGCCAATCTCTTAACAACACCATTGTGATTCTTGAAGCGTGCAATGCCAACACCCTCAATCTTCATCTTCTCACCATTTCCGACAACAACATGCCCCAAATCTCCATCAACCTGTAAAGTCTCAAAAGAAGATTTATCATGGCAAATGTGCATAGAAGATGCACAATCTAACACCCAACTTGAGTCTTTCGACTCAGTGCTCTTCATCATGTACAAATCATCGTGAGTCACCAAATCATCATGAGTCACAACATTCACCGAGTCATCATTCTCTTCAACCTTCTCTTTGCCTTTGCCTTTCATCTTGCTGAAACTTTTCAAGTCCTCCATCATAACAGGACATCTAGATTGAAAATGACCCTTTTCACCACAATAATAACACTCAACTTTACTGAAATCTGTCAGCTGAAATCTTCCACTAGAGTCATTCTTCGACATAGAACGACTCCTCCCTCTATTTACCATTCCTGTAGTAGCTAGTATTTCATTCCCAGTGGGCATATTGTTCTTTCCCATTATCTTCTCATTATCTCTCAATTGGGCAACCACTTCATCAAACTTAAGAGTGGCTCTCCCAACCAACATAGATTGCACAACAGGTTTGTAAGACAATGATAAAGAAGCTAGCAACAACAAGGCTTGTTCTTCACTATCAACATCCTCCCCGGTGTTCTGAAGTCGACATACTACTTGACTAAAATTATTAATATGGTCAAGAAGATTACCTCCTTCCTCCATCTTCAATGTGTAAAGATCCATCTTCATGCACAACCGGTTTGTCAGTGACTTAGAAGCATAAACGCTCTCCAACTTTTCCCAAATACCTTTCGGTGTCGCCTCCCATATGACATTGTACTTGATTTCAGGAGCAAGTGCTAAACGGATTGTAGCAACAGCTTTCTTCTTCATATTTGCCCAAGCACTATCAGTCATTCCTTCAGGTTTCTCATCCTCAAGAGCTTGATCAAGATTATCCCTCACAAGTACATCTTTCATCGTACTTTGCCACACAGTGAAATCCATCTTTCCATCAAAAAGTGGGATCTGAAACTTTGCCTCAGACATTTTTTTTTATTTTTAAAAAAACTTCAAACAACCACAACGACAATCAAAATAAAACAAGAGAAGTGAAATCACCAAACTGCAGAGCTACTGTTCGGCACCGTCAGACGCACTTCCAGACCTCCAAATCCGATCTCCACCGTTCAGAACTTGGGAAAATTACTTAGGAACAAGCTGCCAAAATTTCAGAAAAATTTAACGGTCGGATTTTGAGATAAAACAGTTCTACAAAAACTGGGACAGCAAATCCGAAAATTGAATTTTCTGCTCAATCTTGTGTCTTCTTGAATTTTTTTTTTTTTTTTTTTGCTCCCTTCGATCTACCTCCGTTCGATCCCTTCAATCTAGCTCTGATACCAGTTGTTGGGGATATTAATCCCTCGACCAATCAAAGACAATAACAAGCAAAAATAATAAACACACCAATTTACGTGGAAACCCAAATAGGGAAAAACCACGGGAATCAAACAACTCCAATCAACTAGAAAATAGAAGAGTTTTACAAAGTATGTTCTATCTCTCTTAACACACTATGTCTCTCAACCCTCTTCTATCCTCCCTAACCAAGCACCCAAACTCACAAACTTTCACTTACTAACTTGGTGGCTCTAGCATAAACAAGTTCTATTTATACTAACACTCACCCTTAAACCCTAGGTCTAATCTTATTGGGCCTAGACTCTTGTAACCCATTTAGAATTAAACCTAAGTCAAACAAACTCTATTTTGACTTTGAGGAGAAACCCAACAGTCACTCCATGTGCGTATCACTTATTTTTCTTTACTAATTAAAAGTAATTTAAAAATAATATTAATTATGTATAATTATAAATAAATATTTTTTAAAAGTTATGCATTACAATAAAGGCAAAGTCTTGGAAAATACCGTCTTTCCATAAGTTTATGGAAATATGTGGTTTAATAAGAATAATAAAAGGTTAAAGGTCTTAGTTGCAATATTAAAAATTTATTATGCAATGTGTATTAGTTATAAAGTTTCTAACTCGGTTCATGCAACCCAAAAATTTTATCTTCATTTGTTCTAATTTACACTTTAAATCTTGGTCTTTCCAAGACCGTCTTTCAAGAGACGGACTCTACAATAAATGTAGAAAAATTCCAGAAAAAATATCCACCTTATACATTTATAAGTGTTTACCGTCTAAACAACTTAACTTTATTAATAAATAGTGAATTATAACATAAATGCATAGGCAGAAGGATTAGAGAAAGTCCAACAGCTACTCTATATTGTAGAATTTGCCTAAAAATAGAGATGTAACTAATTTTTGAGCTCCAACAGCTACTCCAAATGACTCTCCAATATAGAGACTTGGGGTAGTGAGAGAAACTCATCATCTATATCTGTAGAGAGAGAAAACAAATTTGAAAGATTGAAAATTAAATGTCAATCACATTAATTAATAAGGCAAAAAGACTAATGAACCACCATTAATAAGGTATTGTTTGGGACAATAAAGGTAGAAAATAAAAGGAATAATTTTAATATTGGTGTTAATAAATGCAAGATATGCAAAATGGAGTAACTCTTGGAGATGACCAAAAATATCATGGAGATAATGAAATTTAAATTTCCATTTTAAAGAAAATTTTGGTTTATCTATTGGACTTGCTCTCACAACGAGCTTTTGAATACAGAAAACACAAAAATGTCCTCTAACCTCTTAAAATGAGGCCTTTGTTACAGATTCAACTGACCCAAACCCAACAGTTTGAAATGGCGATTAGGCTCGGTCCGCAATTATGGGCCTGACTAATCTTGATACTGGACAATAATTGAAGGGGACGTGAGTGGCAAGAGCCGCAGTATGCAAGTATGAAGAAACATTGAATTTCCATGTAAACGCCGGTTACCTATCTTGCCCCGACTCAGATTTAGTGTTGTGTTTGAATAAGATAGGATACGGTGATTTTGATTTTTTTCATTTTGACCGGCGATTCGGTCAATTGAGTTTTTTCGACACGTCTATCATATAAAGTGTCGTAAAATATATTTTAACATATATTTTATTATTTTAAATTTAATTAACTTATAATATAATATATGGTACTATAATTATATTGTTACAAACTTGTGTGTTATTATATATAACATAGTATTAAAGCATTGTCGTCTACTGTTTTTACTTATATAACATTGCATTCTCATATAAGATAATATATCATTATGGTCTAATAATATACTCCCACCGTCCCAGAATAAAGTTTATGTTTTTTGTCAACTTTCTCAAGGCACATTTAACCAGCGATAACTTTAATCACATATACTAACTGTGTATAAAAATTTGATCCTTAGAAAGTACATATTGCAAGGAATCTAACAATATATCACATAATGATATTATAGCCTATATACTAGTTGAAATTTATGGTCAAACATGGGTTTAGAAAGTTGACAAAAAATTAGGAACTTTATTCTGGAAATGAGGTAGTATATTATATTGTGTTTTTATTCTTATATATTTATATATAATGTTATAATTTTGTCTTATAACTCTTATTGTTATATATATGCATTAAAGTCTATCTCATTGTGGCCTTTGCCCGTAACTGCCCTGGTTACTTGAATAACAAATGACTGTTCATTAAAAAGAAACCATGAGATTACTAATGGCAAGTAGGTTCTTAGTGATATCTGGGACAACCAACGCATCAAATAATTTTCAACCAGGAGTAATTTGAGAGTCACCAATGTGAGATATATAAATAGCAACACAATTTACAACAAAAACAAAAGAGTTACCATGATAGGGAGTGATAAAAGGAAAAAAAATATAAGTACTCATATAATTGGTAGTGCAAGAGTCAATGTACCATTATGAGGCTCATGTAGGAGGCTTTAACTGTAGTGATTAAAGAAACTCTACAATATTTGTGGAGTTCGAATGGCGTGATGATGGAACTATAAAAAAATCAAGAGGAGGCAACATGACCGGATTAGCCACACCACTGGCACATTACGCAACTGCCACGATCACGAGGAGGACAAAGAGGATGCTAACCACGCCCAGAGCCTCGTTGACCCCCAAAATGGCCGCCCCTAGTGGTGCTTAGACCGGACCCGACACTTATTTGCATCAACAGGTAATCCCATGCACAGTCAGGCTGGGTGCACTCTGATGCAACCAAGGCTGCTAGCTGCATCAGAGCTATATTCCGAGCATTATATCCGATCAAAGAATTTGTGGTTTTTAGCTTGGGAAGCTATATCAACATAATTTGGCGTAGAATTATGATTAAGAATAGGTGCACTTAAGTTCTAAGAGCAGTTAAAAAATCATAAAACAGACTATCATCAGTAAACAAAGCACCCATGGCCGCAAGTTGATCAAAAATATTCTTGAAGACAAGGTGGAGTTCATGCACAGTATCTATACTACGGAGATTCATGACTTGAACCCTAAGGTTTAGAATACTTTATTTACTGTGATTATGATAAACCGCAAAAGAGTATCCTTAATTTTCCTTGAAAATGTGCGACCAATAATCTTGACATTGCTTCCCATGTCAATGAGGAGATAAGAAGTATGCACAGGAGTTGATCTTCAGCACGCCAGGTGTCACAAATGGCAAGATGATGGTATGGGCTGCAATCGCGAGATTAGATGTGACGGCATTGGATGTGGTGGCAGCAAGAGTTGGCAACGAGTGCATTGCTGAAAATGAGGCTAGAAAAATAGTGGCATTAGCAATGGAAAAAGGTACATGGACGACATGACAGGGGATTGAGCCATCGAGATAACTGAATAAGCCTTGGGATTGTAGAATATGTTGGAACTGAGTTTTCTATAATATAAAATTGTCAAAGGCAAGTATGATGGTGATAATATAGATCAAGTTATTGTAAGGGATTTTTTTATGTGGAAGCTATTGAAAAAAAATGCGTGAAGATAGAAGAGAGGGGGTAGTGATGGCTGATAAAAAAATGGGAAGGGAGAAAGTTGGCCAAATAATGTTTTGGGAGAGAGAAGGGTAGGATATGAGTACTACTCCGATACTAGGATAGAAGTAAATTCCCTATAGAATGGAGTTTAGATTATTGAGATAATATATAGAGTATAGAAAGGACATAAAAGTAAATATAGAACCCCTAGTCCGATAACAAGAACATTCTATTCTAACACATATAACCTTTGATTAATTATCTTTTGATTTATGCTAATGACTGATATTAATACTCTCTATGTCCCAGTTTAAATTGCACGAGAGACTTTTCACGGTCTCTAAGAAACATATTTGACTGTTAATATCTTTAATTACTTGTAATAACAACACATAAAAAATTGATATTTTGAAATTACTTGTTACGATGAATCCAACAATATCACATACGATAACTTTGTAGTTTATATATCTTTTAATCAAATATATAGTTGAAGTTTGACAATTTTGACTGAAAAAATCCCTTGTGTGGTTTGAACTGAGATATGGGAAGTGTATTTTTTAACCTTAAAAACTCTTTATTATAGTCAATTAAAAAATATCTCACGAACATGCGTTCCTTTTTCTCACCGAACAAATAACCACAGCCACGTGTAGTTGGTCAAAAACTTAGGCCACCGCCTAGTCAACAATAAGCAGTTCAAAAATCCTTAACTCCACTTTGTTCCGTCTCCATTACCTAATATAATAGACTCAGAGCCATATAGTGATGAGATCGGATGAGATACATTCCATCACATTGCGGGGAGGATTCTTCCTTTGAAATACTATGTTGGACCATTTGAGATTCAGTTTTAATTTGTGTTACAATTCTTGGACAAGCATTTTTAGAGATGAGACAAGAAGATTTCTCATAATTTATTTTCTGACCTAATGCTTTTTCATAAATTTTGAAGAACCCCATGAGTTTTCTAAGTCCCGACTTTGTGTATTTTAAGAAGATTGTCGTGGCATCAGTAAAGGATAGATGAGTAACATTCATGATGTGTTTTGTAATAATAAGGTATATTCGCATATTGAAAGTAGAAGTCAAGTGATTTAGAGAAAGATTCTGCCATTAGTATAAAGAGGAAGGGGGATAAAGGGTTCCCTTGTTTCAGTCCCCTTGTAGCTGGGAAGAAACCAAATGAATTTCCATTAACTAATACTGAAAAGTAGGCAGATCTTATGTTATTGATGACTAATTTAACAAAATTTTCTTCAAATTTAGTTAAGAGACCTGATATAAAGGACCAAGAAACCCTGTCAAATGCTTTCATCATGACTAACTTGATTATCAAATTATAACCTCTTGTTTTAGAGTTAATATAGCTTACCATTTCTTGCATTAAAAGTACATTATCTGAAAGTTCTCTTCCAGAGGTGAAAGTAGATTGTTCAAGGATTAAAACTCCATTCATTATAGGTTTTAGACTATCTGCCAATATTTTTGTAAAGATTTTGTTCAAGAAATTGCAAAGAGGTTTGTAGTCTTTGAATGATGAACAAACATCTTTTTTGGAATTAACAGTATAAGGTTGTAGCGATAGCTTTAGGAATTTTAGATTGTTTGAAAAGGTCATGTACTACTTGAAGAACATCAGTTTTAATGATATTCCAGCATGCTTTATAGAACAACCCTGGAAACCCATCAAGTCCAGGTGATGAATCACTGCTCATATTCATTATTGTGTTAGTTACTTCTTCCAATGTTAAAACTTTGGTTAAATTTGAACTCATTATGTCAGTGATTGATTTGGGTATGTTTTCCAGTAAGATGTGCTAATTCCCGTATGATTAATTTCTTCTTTTGTTAAAAGATCTGAGAAGAAAGCTGCAGCTTCATTCCCATTAGTTTTTTATCATATAACCAATCACCCTTAGTGTTTTTAATTCCTGATATCATTTTCTTTTTGTGTGTTTTTTTAACTGAAGGGTGGAAGAATTTGGTGTTTGAGTCACCTTCAGTTAACCATTTAATTCTGGCTTTTTGTTTCCAGAATGATTCTTGATTAACTAAGGCTTGGGTAAGGTTTGCTTTTGCCTGATTGAAGGCAATAAGGGAGTTTGGGATTTCATATTGTTGCAAATCAGTTTTAGCTTTTAAAAGTAAGTTTTCTCATGATTGCACTGTTTTGAAAATGTTGCCAAAAGTATTGTTATTCCAAAATTTGAGTGCTATTTTTAAGTTTTTAAATTTGAAGACAAGTATTTTCATTCCCTTTAGATTTGTCTGAATATTCCAAGCTTCTTCGGTTGTTTTTATGAATGAAGGATGGTTTATCAAACTGTTTAGGAATTTGAAAGGTTTAGGCTCAGAGTGATTGCAGTATTCATAAATGTAGAGAATTAGAGGACTCTGGTCAGATTGGTCTCTGGCTAATGTTTGAATATGAGAAGATTGGAAATTCGGCCACCAAAGATTATTAGATACACCCCTGTCTAGCCTTTTCCACTCTACCCTTAGATCTCATTCCTTCCAAGTGTAAAGGAACCCCGATGTAGGAGTATCAATAAGGTTATTTCCTCTTAGGAATTTATTAAAGCTTGACTTTTTTTTATTATTAGGAACTGATGGGCCAATATAATCATCAGGGCTGGAAATGACATTGAAGTCACCAATTAGACAAAGAGGTGTGGTTTTGAAGGAAGTTAGTGATTGCCACATTTTCCTTCTTTCCTTTTTTGTATGTTTAGCACTAATGAAGGCAATTCGACATTCAGTATGCAGTAAAGGGTGTTTAAAGCTAGAGATTATGTATTGTTCCTCCACTTCATTGATTTGTGATTTCATTCGTCCAGAAAATCCAAATTTTGCGTTTGTCATCTGAGAAGCAGTTTTGAAAACATATAGTTTTGGAGATTTTTATGTCTTCATTACTGAGCACAGGCTCAATAAGCACAAAAATCTCAGTTTTAAATATTTTTTTAATATCTCTTATTCTAATCTGAGTAAATTTATTTCCTGCTCCACTAGCATTCCAAACACATTTTTTGGTTTCAATCATTGGAAAGGTTTAAGGTTATTCAACGAACGGGTTGTAACAGTTTTGGGGATAGCTGTATAATCTTTCTTGTTGTACTTTTTAGGCTTAGTTTTCTGATCAGTTATTTCAAGAGTTTCTGGTGTATCCTTTAATTTTATCAAAGAGTTGAATCTACTGTTGGACTCAATTAGAATTTTTTATATCATTAAATTTTGCGGAGTATTCATTAGATGGTAAAAAATGGACAGATTTAGGATGTTCTGCATTCATCCATTCTATTCGTTTTGCAGTTTTGTTCCCTGAAGATAAAAGAGGAGAGTTTCCAACACTCAGTTCAATAAGCTCATTATTCAGGTTTTTGAGTTCTGACTTGGTGATGTGTTATTTTTGTCGTTCAAAAATGAGTTATTGCTAACATAAAAATGTGTTTCTATTACCTCAATTAAAATTTATATAACGGTTTGGGGGGATCAAGTTTGTAGCATGATTATTAGCTTTTTGAGTGTTTTTAATAACAGTTTGTTTATTAGCAATATTTGAGATATCGGTAGGTTTTGCACTTGATCATACAAAGGAGGATTAACAGGGTTAGCCACATGATCAACCACGGGTTCCATTATAGCTGAATCATCAGATAAAATAATACCACTATCAACTTGTTCAGTTAAGGAATCATTTATAGCAGGCATTTAATTCAAAGAAGGTTTTCCAGATGACAAATCTACAACATCAAAAAGTTCTGTCATAGCTAAATTCACAGCAGTCGGTTTATTAATAACAGTAACATTATCAGTAAGGGAAAAAGAAAGAACCCGCCCCTCTGTATTATAGGGGAAATCACTTTTGCCAATTTCGCGTTGTCCCATTTCAATATACAGAGCTCCTTTTCGTTTATCAGTTGGTACAAGCTTAGAATTTTCAATTTTATTTTTCATAATAGGAATGTAGACGTTTTCCTTAGTTGCTAAAACAGAAGAAAAAAGGTTACTCCCTTTACCTGATAGCCTTCCATGTTCAATTGAGGGGGTAACCAATTTACTTGAAGTATTGTTCAGATCCTCCTTGGGTCTCCAGGCACTGAAGGAAGATCAGGATGTGTCAAATCTACAGGAGGAGCTTGGATGACCTAGTTTGAGACACTTTTAAGCAGTAATTTGGAATTCCCTCATATTCTAAATACTACTAGAATCCTGAATCTCTAAAACTAAGCAAAATCCTTTCTCTTAATGGCTGTGTTTTATCAAGCTCTACGTAGAATTTGGATACATGGGGATGAGATCTATTCAATATGGCCATATCAACTTTCACTGCAGTACCAACAAAACAACCAATAGATAGCATAACCCATTCATCAAAAAATTGTTGCGGCAATCCATATAATGCTACCTATATTGGAACTATTGGAGAATCTGTGTTTTGATTAAAATTTGGCATCCAGTTTGCGATCCTAATCGAATAATCCTCAAAATTCCATACCTTAGGCATCCAACATCTGTAATAGTCATCTGATAGAGATAAGTGGATTAAAACCTGTCGATTATCGAGTAGGTTGATGTCGGTGTGGCCCTTAAATCCAGCCATCTGAAAATCTTTCCTCGGTTTTTCCATTTGTGGTCGACTTATGGAGAATTTTCCCCGCACAGGGGAGCTTTTAAACATTCAAACTCCTTATCTGTGAATCGTAGCTCTAGTTCTCCTAGATGATCATTTTTCCCCTTCAGATTCACGAGAGATCTGTGTAGTTTAAGGTTGAGAGTATCAATGAGTATCTTGTTGAGCATCTGAGCATAAAAAAATAGATGAGCTTTGCCAAGATTCGCCATGGCGAATAACTAGTACAACGAAACCCTAGCAATTGTGGTTTTGAGCACAAAATTCGGAGCGTTTAAGGGCGAATAACTAGTACAACGAAACCCTAGCAATTGTGGTTTTGAGCACAAAATTCGGAGCGTTTAAGAGACAGAATTTTTTATTCGACTTTACTAACTAGATTTGGTAAGATTAGATAAGGCAATATTCATTCAAGACTTAATCTTGAAGAATTCGGCCATAGATATGTTTAAATTAGGTATTTTAGTTTGGTATGGTTTTATCTTCTTAAATCTTCCATAAGTCATTCCAGTTTTTGAAGGGAGATACCAAATCATGTCTTCTTTCAGTTTAATGTAGCCGAACCTATGTACTATAAATAGGGAGATGGTGATGTGTCCATTTTATATGGATATTTTGGAATCTTTTTGTATTCATTTTGGTACACTTTGATGCTTTGAAGACTATGTTTTACCTCGAATTCTTATTATCGGAGTTG
>JAULKJ010281899.1:0-22323 GCA_032355405.1 Rubia balearica | reverse complement strand
GATTGTTAATTAGATGGTCTTATCATATGTTTAACCCGTGTGTTAGATGGAATGTCATGGACTATTGGTTTGTTGGGTTAGTTTCCAAGACTTAATGATATGGCTTCCAAAAACTTTAACGTAGTTATTCTTAAGTTACACACCTCATTAGAATAAGAATGGGATTAACAGATGCTAATCCATTAGTAAATTAAACGCAAGGTCCACTTCATAATAATGTTTAACATTAACCACTGGATCATATGTGCAGTAGGTTCCATAGGGTGTGAAACTGAAAGTGTAGCAGAAAATATGTTTTCTAGGGTTCAATAAAATGAGAAACAAACTCACATATACCTTTGGGCCAAACCACTAGGTAGAATCAGAGTTGCGGTACTTTAGGGAAAACTATTCCCGATCCTGAAGGTACTATGTTGTTCTAGCTAAAATTACGCATTGCATTCTAGCTATCTCAGCCTCGACCTTCAACTGAGATGGGGATGATCAAATACATTGTTAGGGAAAGATTTATGATAAGTAGCTATTTGTGTCCCCATGTGTAGTTCATAAGAACTAGTCGATACCTTTCTACTGTGGAAGATGAGATCTATTTCGTTATGAGCTTTCATACAAGCTTTGTACTCACCTTCATGTACTTACGATTCAACTCAGTGTAAAGAATAACGTTATCGTACATCGAGTTAGAATATTCGACGGGACAGCCTTATGAGACTCTAGGAGTATATCCGCTACCTCGTCCATAATGGACGTGAGTACGCGGCAATGAACATCTGCGCTACAGAGGACTTCTTCTTTAGCTGTGGCAGGAAACTCATTTTTATCAGTTTGAACGTGTAGTTAGGAAATAGTTCAAATAAACCACAAGCATAAGGGTATATTTACCAGATATTAGAGCATCCTCAACGTTCCTCATCTTCTCCATTGTTCTTGCCACATTCACTAGATCCTCCATTGAGAGATGTTAATGATAATTTCCTAGAGCTGTAATTCTTCTTTTGGTAGGTGTCTTAATGAAAAAGAGAGGAGGCTTATGTTGGAAGATTGGACCAAGGCTGTTATTGTGGATATGGAGGCTTGGGATGGGACCAGACCGCTTTAGTCACATCAGTCTCTGTGTTGAAGCAGGTGGTTGAACCATACCAGTCCTTTTGCAGATTTAGTTTCTCCTTTGAAGCCATAATCATAGTAGTTTTAGGAATTGGTTAGCATAATGGCCCTCACATTATCATTGTAAGCACAAGGTTATCGGTATTAACCAGCTGAAAATATACCAGCTTATGTAACACTACTCCAAAGTTGGTATTAAATAGTAACTTTGCACAATGTTAGAGGTAATTCATATCACTACATTTGACACTTTAAAATAATACTCCCTCATCCCACGGAACTGTTTATTTACATTTTGATAGTCAAACTTTGTTAACTCTGACTCTACATATAAAGTACTACACAAATAATAATATGTCACGTAAGATATTGTTAGATTTATCTAAACATATACTTTTTATAGGTAACTAGAGATATTCATGGTCAAACAAATGAAAACTGTGAAAAATCAAGCATGCAATTTTAGTTGGGATGGAGGGTGTATTTCATTAAATGCTAATTTTGAAACATATTTTTTGATTAATTTTGTCTACTATTATATAACTCCCTCCACCTTTGTAATATTCGAAAGTCAAATTTGACCATTGATTTAAGTAAATTCAAATGTGAGGAAAAAATGAAGTGAGCTATTAGTATATTCATGTTAACATGGAATTTTTGGATAATATGTTTTTTTTTGAGAAAATGGTATAAGCAGTTTTAGATATTTAATGAACCAAGACAATCGGTGAATAATTTGAGGAAGTTGAGTGGCCATTAGTATGGGGCGGCGGGAGCATATATTCATTCATTACTAGTATAACATGTAAACATTATACAACAATCACTGGTACACTTATTAATTTTTAGCAGTTGCTAACGTCTGCTGTAAAATGTGGTATCTATGTAATTGTTTGTATCCAAGATGAAATCGGGGATAAATACTTCTATCGGTGAATCACAAAATTGAAGACACCTAAGCCGAATAAAATAAGATATGAAAATGTGTTCAAAGTTTGGGTAACAATGGGTGAACAGAAGCGCTTCAAACATATTTATGTAAATTTACGCTATTGCATATAATTTTCCAACACTTCCAACGCTTCTCAACTCTTTTTAGGTCATCTCAATTTATCTCAGTTCAAATAAACCAACCCCAGATCTTCTAAACCGTTTTCAGCTCTTCTCAACTCTTCTCCTTTCCTCTCAACCCTTCTCAACTCTTCTTAGCTCTTCTCAACTCAGATCTTTTCAGTTCCAATCAACTCAACTCAGCTTTAATAATTTTAGATCGTCTACTTTCAGCTCCAATCAAATCTTTATTAATTTAGAAAGTTCTTTCATCTATTTTGAATATGAAACTTATAGTAAATTTTATTCATATTTGAATGTATGATTTATTATAATTATTGTGACTATGAAAAGTATACATGCTATCACATGTGTTTAATTTAACATACAATTAGCATATTATATTATTAATTATTAACAAATTGTTAAATACCATGAACTTTTAAAATCTTAATTATAATAATGATTTCATTAAGTTTCACTTGGATTTTAAAATATTAATTATGAATTTGACTAGTATTGAATACTATAAAAAGTACAAGGTAAATATTGAGAAAAAGAAGATAATTATCACTTTCACATAAATTCTATCTAAATTCTAATAGTGTTCCTTGAATTATTATATGCTTGTGGTATATTGTATTTGGAGTCTTTTTTTAAAAAACTTTTGTTCTCCAATCCTAAATTCGTATTCTCGCCTTCCTTATTTCCTATGAACATTTAATTAGTATTTTTAATATATTTCAAGTAAACGTCGTATTATTAATAATTGTATTTATTATATTTGAAATATTTGCAATTATAAAAAAAATATGTTTCATTTCACTTCAAACTCGATGATGCCAGGGTTCGAATTCGTGATTACATCATGAAATGTACATCTTATATTAAATTTTAAATAAAGAGTCCATCTCTCAAAAGACGGTCTTTCCAAAGTCATGGAAAGTCCATGGTTTAAAGGGAAAATTAGAAAAAATGAAGATAAAATTTTTGGGTTGCATTAATTGAGTTATAAACTTTATAACTACTACACGCTGCATGGTAATTTTTTTTAATATTGCAACCAAGACCCTTTACCTTGTTTTATTTTAATAAAACCGCATCGTTCCATAAGATTATTGAAAGATCATCTTTACCATGACTTTACCTTAAATAAAATATTTAATTCACATGCACTATTATTATTATTATCATTATTAATTATTAATATGTAATCTAATTCAACCATTAGGTTCTTTTATTTTTATTTTTTAGTTTAGTTTTATTCCGTTCATGTCAGTTTAATTCAGTTCAATTCACTTTGATTCAATTTGGTTTAATTTAATTCAATTCCGTCTGTTAGACTACATTTATTTAGTTTGCTCTAGATCAGTTTAGTATCCTTCATTTCACTTCATGTTTATCCAATTGGGTTCATTTTAATTTAATTTGGTTCACTTTTACTAAATTTAGTACAATTTGATTAAGTTCAGTTTAGTTTGATTCGGTTTGGTTCAGTTGTTTTACTTCAGTTTAGTTTGATTCAGTCAATTTGATTAATTTCAGTTCAGTTTGACTCAGTTATATTTAACTCGCCTTTTCTCAACTCTTCTCAGCTAATCTCATCTCAATTCATCTCAGCTCTTCTCAATTCTACTCAACTCTGCTCAACTCAAAATAATTCATTCCATCTCAACTCAGCTCTTTTTCAGTTGAACTGGACAAGGCCTAAATATAGACAAATTAAATAGTTGAAACTTCAGGATAAATGTTGGAATGCGCCAGTGCATGTGCTAGAGTAACTTAGGTTGGAAGAAAGAATATATAATGGCTGAGTATAGGGTAGCCTAACGTCTGTGCGGATTTTAAATTGAACTTACGATTAAAGTTTTTACGTTTCCCACTTTGATCCTCTGTAACCTTCCGTCAATGTTTTTTTTTTTTTACTGAGTCTCATAGCGGCTTTTGTTGTAGAACATGCTACTTATTGTAGTAATTTATCACATCAACATCTCATGCTCGATAACGCGGCAGGGATTTTATAACAACTAGTGATTTTCCTTCACGCCAAAAATAATATAGTAGCGGTTATTTAGGAAACAACTTCTATGATTATCCGTGAATACAAGAAAACTAACTCTAGAAGCGGTTGTTTAGTAAATAGCTGCTTTGATAATTGTAGCTATACCAGTTTTCAACTAACATCTCTGAAGAAAAAACAAAAGCTCCCTACTAAAATTTTGAAGAAACGGTTTTCTGTGGTAGCTGTCACATACCGCTAGTAAAGTGTGTGTTTTCCAGTAGTGGAAATTCCTTAGCTCCTCTCAGATCATCAGAACTGATATCAGTTGTCCTGACCTTATCTCAATTCAAATCTGTTCCAAACATCACTTCTCAATTCTTCTTAGTCTTTCCAAATTAAGCTCTTCTCAGCTCCAATCAATTCAGCTCAACTCTATTAATTTTACAACCTGTAATTCAATAGTAATGTTTTTTAAATTTTTGGAGCATGTTTTATCAATTATGAATATCAAACTTATGGTAAATATTGTTCTTGTTAATTTGAATTAATATAGTGTCTGCGATTATGAATAGCATATACACTTTTTGTCCCACTCTAAATTGTTTATTTACTTTTTCACGATTTTCATTGAGCATGTTTGATAGTAAATATCTCTAACTACCTAATAATAATACCGTCAAAAAGTTGATATTTAAAAAGTAGATGTTAAGATAAATCTAACAATATATATTAAATGTTATTTTTATTATTTATATTTAGAGTCCATGCTAACAAAGTTAGACTCTCAAAAACTAAATAACCAATTTAGAGTGGGACAGAGGGTGTATATTTTTGTAGATATTTAATTTCATATAAAAGTAACATATGATATTCTGAATTATTAACTGATTGAGAATTACCATGAAATATAAACTGCCCATGGAATAAATTAATAGTACATTAAAACAAAGTTTCAGATGTGGATTGAACCAAAGTTTTGATTTAACAATTTTAAACCATTGTTAACAAGAACAATAAAATTTAACCAAATTCCCTTGAATTTCAATTAAAATATGGGAGACCATGCAGCTTTTCATTGACTCTTTTTCCCGTAGAATCAGCCATTCACATTATTTTCACCACCCCATGACCCAGGGGCGGAACCAGGGGGGAGCGAGGGTGGGCTGGAGCCTCCCCTAGGATCCGGAGGCCTGGAATTTAGGTCCGAGCGTCACCGGAATCCATGGAGGCAGCCTCCCCTAGGAAATTTGCAGAAGACCGGAAGATGGCACGCTGAAGAAGACGGCCATGAAGAAGACGAGTCCCACATTTTATTTTTCTTTTTTTAGTCTAAACCCTAAACAAAACGACGTCGTTTTGGCATTAGTGAAACGACATCGTTTTGTTTGCGTAAGGGCAAAAAAAGGGAAGGTCAATTGGGCTGAAACCCAATTGGCCCAAATAATAAACCCTATTTACCCAACATAATTTCTGAGCCGTGTGTGTCTAACTCAGCCATTTGCTCTTCTCGACTTCCGCCAGCGGCCAGCCACTCCACCGCGTCGCCGCCCGGTCATCCGCCACACCACCGCCGTCCTTCCGCCAGCGTAAACCAGCCTCCCCTAAAATACTGTCCTGGTTCCGCCACTGCCATGACCTCCTTTCGAAACTAATAAAAAATTAATTTTGTGCCGTAAATACAAGGAAATCAACAACCACCTTTTAACAAAACTAAAATACAGTAATGACAAGGAGAAAACTGTTGGAGAAATTTCCGCAGAAGCGAATATGAGCAAAAGGCTAAGAAAAGCAGGCAGATTGCCAAGTCGGTATTGTGAGATCTTTAAATTTTTATTCCCTGGTGCCCCCACTTTGTTTTATACTGTGTGTCTACAACTGCAATTCTATTGACTTATGTGGTAACCCATATGAACTGAAAGAAGATCTCGCCCACATGGTTGCCGCTGAGAAGGGAAACTACGATGTTCAAGAATGTGGATGTAATGATTCCTCCATTCCCTCACGCATTTGTTATTTTTTGGTATTATTATTACCCATCAATAATATATGATATGAGTGTGCAGATGGAAGGATACAACGCTTGCCTGAGGAAGATAAAGGACATCAATGAGCTGACTCTAATTCAGAAGGTCTACAATTTGCCTATTTCATAATTTCCTATATTCCAGATTTGTTCTATATATGATATAATATTTTTTGTGTTTCAAAGTTTGTAATCCATCAGATGGAAGGCTGTGTCACTAGTCTGTATACAGAGCGGAAACTCTAGCGGGGGCAGAGTACGCCAGGGAAGTCAGGCTTGCGAACGCTGCAAGTAGCTTTGAACGGGACTGGTCGTCTTTCCATGACTTTTCATGTTAGTGTTCTTCCTTTTCAAGCCCGTTATTCTCCCTATTTGATTGGTCCTGTAATTAAACTTATTTTGGAACTAACGTTATTTAGATTTTTTTACTTTAATTTTGTTATATGTTTTATTAGTTTCTAGTTGTTTGGGCGCTTAGACTGCCGCCAATATTTTTCACTGCTTTTCCTCTACTTTTTACTGCCATAACAGTAGACCTTTTTTTCCCGTCTGAAATTTTGCCGCTCAAAAAATATTGGGGGTTATCTTCTGTGCATTACATACGTTTTCCCAACCTCTAGTTAACACCACCGAAACCATTATCTAACAATCCGGTGAACACAAAATTGCCTCTTTTGTTTTCCTTCCTTACCTAAATTTGGAAGCTTTATTTGTGAGTCCATGTCATCTTTCCAGAAACACACATCCCAGAAATGGAAATCTCGGTTTCCCGACCACCCCTTGTTTGTAGACATTTCCCTCAATGCCTTGCGTAACTTATTCAAAGAGAAGAGTACACGGTACTATGGAATGAATGGCGAGATTGATGAATCGTTCAATAGAATAATTTCAATGGTCGGTGGGTCAAATTTTAAACAATTCCTCGTAGGAGAACCACCTCTGGTCACCCTTACTGACATATATGATGGGGAAATATTCGCGAGTCATATAGCAGCTCCGAGTGTGGCTGCACAGAAGAAGTTGTGCCTGGAGACTCTCTCGCCGGTGAAGTCGGTTATTGGAGATAAATGCACTCCCACATACTTATAGATTTATGGTTCCCGTGGTTATGCAATATTAGTTGTGTTCGTAATCTGTTGTTTCCTTTTATATGGTTTTGCAGAACTATGTCAACCTCTTTGTATCCGCCTTTCTATTTGCTCACATACATGAACCCATGTTGGGTTAATGTTAAATTAGAAAATTGAATGACCAAGACCTAGTAATGTATTTTCATTCAATTATATTTTCTATTGGGAAAAATGTGTATGAAGTCTGTGTTACGTCATAACGGATGGTAAGAGAATCGACTGGGGTGGTCTGACCATATGTAGATGATTTAATTAGGCAGATTAGATTACAATTATGGGAATGAGATCATTTTTTCATTGTTTAGAAACTATCATGATTTAGTTAAGAACAGAGAATACAAAATCCATACTCCCTCAGAACCTCTTCATTTGAAGTATTAATTTTTTCATGATTTTCAATGGGCTTTTTGACTTTGATATCTATGGTAAAAGCTGGAAATGACGCATAAGAATTTTTATTGTGGAAATTAGATTTTAAGACGAATATAACAAGATGTGACTCACTACAATGCACCGATTAATATCCTATATCACAAAATATAGTGCTACATTGACATTCAAGTCATTTTAAATTCCAAATCTATACTTGACTTTAGTGCTATGATTGTGAATGTAGTGTCATTTGGAAAAACCTCATTACGTTATGTAAGAAGCTAATGGAGTATCATTATTGAGAAACATCTACAGTATGCCATTTTGCATACCTAATACCTTCGTAAGCATAGTGTCTTCAGCAAAATAACTTGTGATAACTTTTGCAACTAATGTATGTAGATTCCGTTTTCATATGAACGTTCTTGAAATAGGGAATGTACTCGTAGGCACAGTGCATACACTTCCATTAGTTTCTAAAATTCCATAGATAACTACATTTTTCGTCAGAGGGAAATGTACATTGAAATAGCTAAAACTCTTCATTGAATAGATAAACCTTATAATACCCAATAGAAACGTCATCTTCAGTAAAAGCTTGCGGATTACATCATACAAATTGCAATACAACATCCCAAAACTTAACTAGATATGACAATCCACAATGATTCGGTGCCAGGAATAAAGGGGTCGGGCTGCTTGTCATGTAAGTACTATTTCCTAGTATCTACTATATGAAAAGTCCCCGCCGCTTGTAATCCATCCCCTGTCAGGAAATGAGTATTCATGGCAACGCCCGTAAAATAGTTGTAGTTCGGCTTCAAGATCAAGTTATGGGTTGAGGACAGCGCAATTGAAGAATTTATGGGTTAATAATGTTGTGTGTGTATTCATGCTCTTGGGTACATTATATACTAGTACAGAAGACCTAAATCAGACTAGAAAAGGAATTCTAATCTAATTACAAGTACAAGTAATATTAGAAGAATATTCATATTCTAACTAATATTCATATTCCTTAATAGCAATCAACAACGATGAATTGTTTCCCAGAAACAATGAGTCCTAGCCTAAATCACGATTTTTTATAAACCGGCCATAAACATTCTGTGAAATCCATCGATTATAACTATTTTAAAAAAAAAACTTCAATTCATACTTTAACAACATTCACTTATCACAATCTTCAATCATTCAAATGACAAAATACTCATCACAATTTTCAAACATTCAAATGGCAAATAAATTGAGTTCAATCTTAACTGAATCGAAGTCTAAGAAACAACTTATTACACTGAAAAAATCAACCAAAATCAAGGTAATTAAAATCAAATTGTATAACTCGAATCTATTTTAATAAAACAATTAAGAATAAACAATCATAAAAATCCATAATCCCAAAAAATTATATGTATTGGAATACTCGAATATGTATTTGGTGAATATAATTATTCCGTGAAACACATTCAAGCCCTAATTATCAAAATATGGTAAACCTATATTACATATGATCTTAAAAATAATAAAATTTATCAAATTAAATTTATTCACATATAATTTCATCAAACTAAACTTATTTTTATATATCAAATATAATTTCATCGAATTAAATAAAAATGCAATGATAAACCTCAAATTTTTGGTAATGATAAATTGCATGGATATATTTTCATTCGTGGGATAAAAAAGTAAATGCATACTAAAAAAGTGGAGAATTTGTAATCGACCAAGGGGGTCCTCAGTAAGATACTTCCCACGTTGTGTGGTAAGTTTAATTTCCTCCGCATTCCAAATTCCCACGTTTTTACTATTTTCCATCAACCAAACAATCCTGTCCATCCTAAAATTCTAGGAATTTGTAATTACCGCATCTCGTACTGCATACCAACGAATCCTTATATTCATTAAAGAAGTTGAATGTAACTGCAAACATTAAAGCGTCAAAATGAACAGGCGTGTCGGTATGATAAAAAGGCATAATCAGTATACCTGGTTATAATTTACTTGGAAAATCTAAATTAGAAAAAGTAGTACCTATATTGGAGTAAAATTATCATTATTAATAGGAACCTCTATACTATATATGTAAACCTCTATTACTTTTGAGTATAGTTAAAAAATGGACTCTTGGAAATCGCACAACCTTTAAGTCCTTTCTTGACACCTTTTCGGTTCTGCGAACAGTTATTCTCTGTCTTTGCCACATCTAAACTCCTTTCAAATTCTACAACTATATAACTTATGAGCTATAAAAAAAATTTGAGAAGCCCACTCTTCTCATTTTGGCATGTCTTCTGCCTCCGCAATCCGAACAGTTTTTTCAAAAAATAAAACATGAACTCCCAGACAAATGAATCTTCAAAGCTGCATGAAGATCAATTGGTCGACATTGCTGTTAAACTTCTTCTACTATGAGATTTTATGGTGACAAGAGGTGTCTGTCTTAGCTGGCGTGCAGCTGTACCGAGGAGATATTTCATGGGACGCAACCCTCCTCTGCTAATGATTCCACAAGTTGATGAAGGAGAATATATGAATTTTTCTATCTTATGAAAAGGAAGGTTTGTATGACACTTCTTCTATTAGAGCTAAGGGGAATAATGTTCATAGGTGTTAGTTTTGGTTGGTTACTTGTTTTTGATTGGTATGGTGAGGTATTTTTGTTCAACCTTTTGACTACCACTACAATTCAACTTTCAAAGTTAGATTAGTGTTTCATTGATGAGAGGAGTTATCCCTGGAAAGCAGCTTCATCAGTGAATCCATCATCGTCCTCAATTTTTCATCTTATGGTGGTTTTAACATGTGGTAGACTGGCTCTGTTGAGATCTTGGGAAGGCACTTGGACTTATATTAGATCAGCCATCCAATTTTGTGCTCTTGGTTTCCATAATGGTAGACTTTATGCGGTATCTTATTCAGAGGAAAGTGGTGGGATTTGGTAATGTAACTCATTTGGCCCAAATTATGATGAGGTTGAGGTCTTGATTGCTGAGGTACCACTTATACACACCGATGTTGACATTTCAGAGAGGCATTTGGTTGAAACGACGGATGAGAGGTTTCTTTTTGTCAGGCACATACATGATTTAATGCCAGACAGATTTCAAATATATAAAATAGATTTGGAAAACAAACATTAAAGTTGGATTGAGAGTTTGGGAAAATATGCTCTTTTTTAGGTAACAATTCAACGTTCATGGTGGTGGCATCTTCTACTCCGGAAGGAACATTGAAGCCCAACTGTGTGTACCTCACAGGTGCACCTATGATGAGCAATTTCTTGGTCATAGAAACCCCTTCTCGTGCATCCTCTTTTGAGATTGAAGGCTCTAGAATAGAACCTTTAGATGATAGTAACAATGATTCCCTAATAGGTGAGATTCAGTCTTTGTGGATTGATATGTTTCATTATTAGTACCCTGTTTTCAAAATTTAACTACGTAGAATTCCCTGCCTCAGTTAAAGGAATTTCATGTTCATATGTTGTTGGGGTTTATCCTATCCGCATCTTGGTGTATATGGTACGACCAAATATTCTTTATTTTCTATTTTATGTAGTTGTTGCGCTGAAGCTTAGGTCTCATTGTTCCATGTATTGTACAAATGTCACACCAATATGTTTAATTAGTTCAAAGAACATGCATATATTGTTTTTTATCGCAATTAACATCACTTTCGACACTAACAAGTAAATTAAGTTATGTCGTACGTTGTTCCAATATCCAAATTGTTACACCATTTGAACTATGAGCAATTGTAGAATATATTAAAAGCTACCAACTATCCCCGCTCTAATTGGTCTTTGGAAAAAGTAAACTCCAATAACGGGTCTACGTACAATGTATCACTAGTAACCTTTAGTTGATTCATATTGCACACTAATTATGCACGTGGAACAGTAAATACTTCAGGCCACGTCGCACATACAAGAATTGGCACCGTCTCTCTTCAAGATTTTTAGGATTTCTATTTTTCATCCTCTTAGAATAAAAATTGAAGAGGTATCCACATGTATGATTGAAGTTCTCCTAAATTATGATGATGGTACTCCATATATGTTCTAAGGTTTCATTAACTTTTTTTTGTAGATTTAAATTTGTACCTACATTTACACACGGTTTGGTAAATTGAATTTGAATTTTCGTCACTCAAAGAAGAAAGATTTTCAACTCTTCGATGTTAACTCTCAAGTTGCTTATATTTGTGTCATGTATGGAATGGACACTTCGTTTCATATTTCTGACCCTTTCCCAAAATTTTGCAACCTCTTCGCCTGAGCTTCACAATTTATCGCTCATCCCTCCGAAAGTTTACAAGTTAAAAACCTGTTAGGTCGTTGGTCAAGTCTGAAGGACGTTTTGGTGAAGGCCATTAGGGGTGGGACAAAAATACCAAAAACCAAACCAAAAATCATTTAATTTTAATTCAAAAAAAATGGACAACTTTAAAATCCGTTCATTGGATAACCAAATAGAGTAAAGCGATTCATGAGTGTGGTTTTCGATTAGTTTCGGTTATTGTTATTTGTTTAATTGTATTGCAGATATCAAATTTCTATTTTAAAGACTTAAGTGAGATGATGTAGGTATATAATGTCATATTTTATTGAATTATAAATAGGCAAAGTCCTGTGAAACACAGTCTTTCCTTATGCATATGGAAAGATGGTGTTTGATAAGAACAATAAAAGGATAAAAGGCTTTCGTTGCAATATTAAAATTTTATTGCGCAACTTATAGTAGTTATAAGTTTATAACTCATTTAGTGCAATCTGAAATTTCAATCTTCATTTCTAATATTATATAGTTCAAAACTTGGTCTTTCCTTATTTTTATGGAAAGACCGTTTATCAAGAGACAGACTCTTTTTCGTAATTACTGAGACATGATTTAGATGATGTATTAATTCTCACGTATTTAGTAATTAGTTAATATAAATATAATAAGATATATATATATATATACGCATTAGTCCTTCAGAGAAGCCAAAATGAAATTTAGCAAACAGGGATTGATACAACTCAAATTTTCTACTAAAATCATTTGGGCCACAAAAGAACCTTATTTCCTCGTCTTCATCCACCACCCTTTGTTTCGAAAAATCCTTTATCACTGCATTTATGACAACAATTGTAGAAGGGAAAAATGAATCGCCTTTTTCCACCACTGGTGGTCTTGGATGGCTCTCTTCCTCAGGAACTAACCTATCTCGTGGATACGGGAAGCATCTTTCACGAACTCAACGCTAGCAACTGAAATGAGCCTCTTAAAATTCATGTAGGAAACATCCAAAGCCTGCCAGAAAAATGAAGGAAAAAATATCGGAATAACAATAACATCTTATGAATTCCGTAGGCAATTTCCATACGTGGAGAAAAATAATTACTGTTCCGGAACTAGAAATCAATGTAGATAAATGAATCTCATAGTTAGAAACATGAAGCTCATCATGCATTACAACAACCTCATCCATGATTCCATGAAGAACGTCACAAACAAAATAAAATTAGGGGAACCCTCATCTAATTAAACATACCAAGTACAAAAAAATGAAGGCACAATTACATGTTAGCTAATCTCCCTATGCAGAATGCATATTGATACCCAGATTTTAAAAAAATGACATACAAAAACACATTTTGGTAACCGCATTCTATAGAAAATCATAACCATCAGTGTTATATATATTAGAATATTCCTCATTGTCAAACAGATGAACCTCAACATACCGTAAAACATTTCACAATCCAGTGCGGGAGAGAATAAATAGTGTAGGATAAAAACATACGCATGTAGCAAACCACTCGATGTCATTGTCATTAGGTACATCATCAAGAAATTTCAATGAAATGAACCGAGCGAAACCACCACGCTGGTACAGAGACACCACTTCTTCACTATTTCAGTATCTCAATGTTGGTGTAGTGGGAGTTCAATTGGATCCATAATTCCTGGAACCTGAAAGCGGTAAAAAATGCCAATAATGGAATGATCAAACATGCATTTACCGCTTTGAATTTATCAGAATGTCTGACTCTACTAAAACTTCCACATAACCTCTTCAACACAAAGCCACACTAATTAAAACTGGAAATATGATCGACGTCTTCTAAAGCACTAACTATCTAAAAATCTACAATGCTACGAGAAATTGGAGCCGGAAAACATGCCAATGTGAACAAGACAAATACACCCTTAAACTCAGGTATTTGATCGTCGGTGAATAGATCTAGGACTGTAACATATAAATATCTAACAATAATAATGCCATCTTTTGTAGCATAATTTCCAAATCCACCTATTCCTGATAGAATTATCCTTTCCAACAACACCCCTTGGCAATCCCTTATGACTCACCTCAAGAACATGTTTGTCAGATAGTGGAAGCTGAAACATGTCACATATGTCATTTCTATCTCTCGCTTCCAACTTCCTGAATTTTAGATGTTGGATTGAAGTGTTGTAACAAAGTTTGGACAAAATATTTTGGTACATGCCTGGCACTAAATGTCAACAAACCTCCAAACCCAATCTCGTGAATTGCTACAATTTGAGATAGGTTCAACTGTTTTAGAACCTCAACAAACTTGGTGACCATACAAGCTGTCTTCAACTTGGAGCTAAAAAAATAATAACCTCAATAAGTGTAAAGTAAACCTCGACATAAATGTACAAAACATAATAACAATTAATGTAGAAATATGAGGACGTCTGCAACCATAGCTAAACCACTTTATTAAAACAATGATGCTCAATATAGAAAAACTGCTATAGCACAAAAAAAACCAAGAAACAAATTAAATAAAACCTCACCTATCATCATGGTAGTCAACAACCATTCATGTTTTCGGTTTTTTAACCAGATTCACATCCACCTCAGAATACTTTACTCCTCTTCACTTTCCACTTAGTTTTTCCCAACACTCTTAGATAGAGGACACTTTGTGTTGTGAGAAAGTCTATGGTTTGGTTCACCCGATTGAGGATCATGACATGCACTTATGAAAGATTTGGCCCTCGTGCTCTGCTTTACATTAAGTTTCAATGATGCCTTTACCATGAAATTTTTGGATGCTTCTTTATTTTTCTCATTTCCACTCAAAGACCCGCTAACAAGAATCTTCACATTATCCTTCAATGTTTGCCACGTTTTCGGGATAGACTTCTTGAAAACAGGATCAACTCGCTTCTTCTTATGTTGTAGGAAAGAGGACTAGCATAGGGGCCGAAACAAGATTTCAGAATCTTCATCACTACCGGGCATATCATCCACCTTAGTGGGATATTGTTCATCGTTAATCTCATGCTTTGAACTTCATTTTTTTGTTAAATGGAACATCATTTACGAAATTCATCGCAGCTGTAAAACGTACGACCAAATAGAAACTAAGAGCATGAAATGTGACAAATGTAAACATAAATCAAGATGATGAGTTAGCGAGAAATTAGAGTGAAATATTCATTTTCCTAACTTTGAAAGAAAAAAATCATTCAACTTACCACAAACAGCAACATCCACAAAAGCAGCTGATTCCTTAGTGTTAACAACATAAATACTGTCTCGATCTTTAACCAAATCATCATCAAGCTTGTTAGCTATCCCTGACCCATCTTATACATTACCAACATTGAAATCCTTAATAGCCTAAAAAATAACCGCCTTCCCATCACTTGGATCATGTCCGTCATCAGAAACTGTGTCTAGAATATAAATTACTAGAAGAACTTACTATCAATTTCTACTATGAATAAAATAATGATGCCTAACTGTTAGTGACTTACTACTGACCACCTCACATTCATTTAAAACTCTATTGGCTCACATTTTCCTCCTTCTACCCAGAGGAACCAATCTTTTTGTAGTTCTACATTTGAAATAAACTCTACTAGGGTCAGTAACCACAACATCCACTGCAATGAAGGCAAATAAATTCAACATAAGCAATAAAATAGGAAAATGAAGGTGTGATCACTATTTAGACAATTAACAACATTGAACTTTACTTTTACAATTTCATGTTATGGCCAGTGGATCTGAATGGAATCATCCATTGGTAGCGTGGACCGTTACGCTATTCACCCAGTGCTTTACAGGATCTATGGATTGGAATCTAGGATCCGCATCTCCAGGTCGGTTAACAACCCGGGAAAACTGTACTTTCGTTAGCCTCAAGAACATAGATTGTAGGGATGGGTGGTAAGAGATGGTGTGGTTAGTGGACTAAATGCTAGTGTTATAGTAACCTTAGTAAGCACTGGTGTAACGTCAAATCAAACTGGCAGCGAGTTGAGGAGGAAGGAACCAGAAAGAGTTGCGGTGGTGAGGGGAGAAGATGAAGACAGAGTTGGGGGCAACGTTGTTGTTGTCAAATACAGGTGTTGGTTCTCTCTAATGACAGACCTCAATTGCATGATGTTTGGTGCCAATTTGTTGGGACTATGCGTGTACCTCTTTAGTAGGAAAAATTAGATTATGTTAATTATGTTATTCCTATGTCATCACTCCTCTTACAATTTCTGAATGTGAAACTTTTGGGGGTCATTGTGCACCTACAGACATCGTTGTATTGTATTGAAAATATATGCTAATCTTGGATAAATTATCAACGGACATTAAGTACAACAATGCTTATCTTAAGTCCCAATTTCAAATTATTTACACAAATGGTTGTAACTTGATTCGATAGTCTGGTTTGTTCGACTTGATGTTTTCAATATTGGGAAATTATGAGAATGTCACTTGGTAACACAATAAAGAGGCTAAAAATTAGATCAACTTGAAACATGAACATGTCAAACATACATTAAGCAATAACACAAAATGTCGTAGTTATTGCCAACTAACTAGTGAAGCTAGGAAGAATATATGAACATCAAAACCATGAACATCAACTACAACCCGGGTGATGCCCGTGCAACCTCGAATTCTTAAAAGTAGAACCATATATGATGGAGATGGGGTTGCCAAAAACATACATGTACTCATCAGTTCAGTATATGAATGAAAGGTACTTCCCTTGTCAAAGTCGGGAAGTTGGGGATCCATGTAGGCTCCAAAACCCCCATCTCTCCTGAAAATCGTAAAATCCGGTGATGAAACAGAAATGGACAAATTCCCAGATGCAGATCAGGGTTGTTTTTCAAACTAGCCCTCAGAACCCACAAGGATTGCAGCTCTTCCTTATAGACCCTCTCAGATTTTGGGATGGGAGATTGAAATCCTCCATAAAAGCTGCAACCCAAGGCTCCTTGAAAAACTTTATCATTTCACGATGACCAGCCAAAACTGGACAATGTCACGTACGTGATCCCGGTGAACGTATGGAAGAGCTACTATAGGAGCAGGTGGTGCTTGTACATGCTCAACAGGAATGGGTGCCTGTTCAACATCAATGTTATCCACATCTTCGGCGTCAATAACTTCGACGGGGTTTGGGGGATGGCAATTTGGGATCATCCGAAGAAACCTTTTCATGGGTTTCTTGCAACCGTCTCTACTTCGTGCGATCTTTCCCATTATCTTATGGTTTTTGCCTCTAATAAGAGCTCTTTGTATGGAACTACTACCCGGAGTGTGTACATTCACGTAGGTGGAGCACGGTTTCTTGATAGGGGAGCAAGATGACTTTCGGACCTTCCCAGGGGCATAGTTGTCCAGGCTGAGAAGAACATGGTTAGATTTGGTGTTATACATCCTTAGTATCCTAAGTTGGAAGATAAGTTTGAGATGAACTTCAACTGGATGTTATTGCCGGCAAAATCATTTACCCTAGGAGGGTGTTATATATAGCCACATTATATTCCCGCCAAATATTGTATAAGGAGGAGTCAATGTTAATGGAAGAAAGTTTGACTGTATATTTGGGCAATGGATTTTTTGTCTTCCAATTCCTATTATTATTTAAGCAACGCTAACAATGCCGTAACCAAACCTCTGGTCAATATAAGTATCAGACCGAGTCAAAACCAAATGCACCTAACCTATAATCCCATGGTACATTAAGGTTACTAGTGTTCAAACAAGGAATATTGTGTGTGTCACCGCACAATTAACCTTCAAGTATAAACGATTAATGAGAATAACTTTCAATTTATTATACTACATCTGCCTCACCATTATTAAAGTGTTTAGTTTCGGTCATTAAATTTTGGAACACTTTATACCTGAAGATTATAACTGTCACCCTTGATTGGATGTCGTGTATATGTAAACATCCCATTCATGGCGTGAACACTACTCGAAAATAAGACTAATGTAATACTTTTCTTGCAAAAATTATTAAAAGGTTACAATATCTCATAAAGTATTACCGAAACCTTTAAAAAGTGTTACATAGATATTGAAAAGCGTTACCTAAAATTTAAAAAAGTGTTACATTAGATCTAATGAAACATCACCTAAAGTAATATGTGTAAAAGTGTTACAATAGGTTCAAAGTGTTAAAATGACACCTAAAGTAATATTTTTACAAGTATTACTTTAGGTGATGTTGCATTAGATCTAACATAACGCTTTTCAAAATTTAGGTAACGCTTTTCAATATTTATGTAACACTTTTCAAATGTTTAAGTAGCACTTTATGAGTTATTGTAACTTTTTTTTAAAGTGTGGCAAGGAAAGTATTACGATAGCTATAATTTGTAGTAGTGGACGCATGGTGTTTGAAGCGGCCGATCCGATTACATCTACCAATACCCGATCCATTTTAACGGAGCCAATTTGGGTTCCGAGTCAAGTCAAATAAGTCGGGTCCCTATCGGAACATGTTCAATTTGAAACATGAAAGTTCCGGACCATCTGCAATTTAGACAATCTCAATAGAACATTATTCATAAGAATCCATAAAGTAAACAACACATATTTTTTACTTGTTATTAAATTATGTTACTCCCGCCCTCCCAGCATAAGCTACATAGCATTTTTTTTCACGATCAACAGCACACATGTTAGATCCTTAATAGGTTTAATAATGTATAACTAGACAACACCCCGTGCCAATGCACGGATTCTGAACGAAAATTCAAAATATAATATAATATATAGTTTAAATAAGTATTAAATTATTTTCGTATGCATATTAGAATTAATCATGGTGCAGAATTTATAATAAGTTAATATCTTAATTAATATTATAATGCCTTGAATGAACGAAAGTCGATTCGATCCTTGTCGAAACATACATTTTTTTACGTCGAACACTATTAACTGTTGTATAGAAACAATTTATCTAGTAAAAATTATAGTGATAATAATAAGAAATGTGAGTGAATAATTATTTAACAGAATTTATAAAATTATATCTCTTTTAAAAGGAAATACAAAAATACATGTTTTCAGATAAAAATAAATTACAATACTATAGACTATTTAAATTATACTACATATTCATATTATTCGAATAAATATTATATAGAAGACTAAAGATTACATAATAATATGGTAAATTAATATCAATATTTCCTACATGGTAAGAAATTCTAAATTTAAACTCTTGCACTTCCCACATCTTACTAAAAATGTCACATTTTTCACGATGTTCAATGCACTTGCTTGACGATTAATATTTTAATTATTCATAAAATTAAATATTATAAAAATAATAATAATACACTTCCTATCAAATTTAATAAAATTATGCATAATAATATAATCCATTGATATATCAATGATATTTGAGTCAACGTTAAGAAATTTGACTCTCGAAAAATATGTGTGGTATAACAAGTTTGAAAGAAGTAATAATCTCATTAGAAATACTGAAAAATTTATATTATTTTTAACTTATGAATTTCAAAAAATAATTACAATGAATCACGACATGAATATGATATTAAGAAAGTAGTTATAGTATTTTTTATTGACTCAATAAGAAGTAATGAAATATTAAAAGGATATATTTTGAAATTTTACTTCCATAATTTTTTCATATTCTAAAAGGGTACTTTATTTTGGCTGTACTAAAATTTTACATTTGTTTAATCTGATGAGTTTAATGAATTTAATTTTTGTTATTTTAAATTATATAAAATAAATAAATAAATTGTTAAAATTTATTTAATTATCTTTTAAACTGAAGTAATAAAGTTAGCCGTTTTAAAAAATTTATTCAAATATAAGGGTTTGGTTTAAATTACAAAATAAACCATTACTGTGTAATAAATGTAAAATCTATAAAATGGAGAATCTGTTGGAGTTGGAGCAAAAAAATATAGAGAATATTGGTTTTGAGTCTCCATTTTGAAGAAATTTAGAGCAAGTCCAACAGGTTCTCTATAATAGAGAATTTGATTGATTTTAGAGATTTTAGGTACTATTTGAGTTTCAACGGGTTCTCCATCTCAATCTCCAAAATAGAGATTTTGATGAAAGAGGAGGTTTGGTTCTCTATATTGATAGAGAGATAGAACAATAATTTGGAGAATGAATATTTAATGTAATCATTAATTTAACACTTGAAATTTAAGGCATATTTTCCATTTATACCAAAATTATTTAGGTCTAAACCATTGCAACATTTAATTTTTGTTGAATCAACATATAAAATTGAACCTATGAACTATTCAAAAAAACATCTTTCTTTTTATTCTTGTCATTTGAGTGATCGGTCTTTAAATTTCTATGGTATTTTAAACTTAGAGAGCGTCTACTATTTGACTGCCTAACTGTTAGAGCAATCATGACAAAACTCGTTCTTATAACTTTTTAAAGTTAGACTATAATTATTTATATTTGCAATAAAAATTAAAAAATTTCCAAAATTCTGGAATTTTGTTGTAATAAATGGAAACAAACATCAACTCACCCTAGTATGATTTTATAAAAGGACACCGTCTAATATTAAGGTGGTATAAAATAAGATTTCGTGTTATACTTATGATCATCAAATAATAATTAAATGAATCGTGATATGAATATGATATTCAAAAATAAGTTATTTCTTTTTTTATTCATTCGATGAGAAATAGTGAAGTATCAAAATGGTTGTGTTTGAAATTTGACTTATTTAAAAAAAATCAAAAAAATACATTATATTTGTTAAAATAGTAGCAAAAACGTTGAATTACCTAGTAAATGTGACGAATTTTATTAAATTAATAGTCATTATTTTAAAATTTATTAAAATAATTAAAATAGTTATACGATATTTAATTATTCTTTATAAATGAATCCATAAAATTAGAAATTTTCAACCTTTCTAAGGTTAATACTTTCGGAGAATAAGTGAATCTAATGTTTTTTTAAAATACAAAATTAGTTCTTATTGTGAAATAAATGCTAAACTCTGTAAAATGGAGAGTTTGTTGGAGTTGGGGGAAAAATATAGAGAATATGAGTTTTGAATCTCCATTTTAGAAAAAAAAAATTAGAGAATCTTTTAGACTTGCTCTTAGGAAGGTGAATATGAAAGTGGATGTAAAATATTTGGGAGGGAACACATTAGCTGATTAAATTTGAAAAGTTGGATGTATGGAATAACATATATAACTGCATTAATTAACGGAGGTATATAGGTGAATAAGTACAACATTAAATAGTTATAGATGGTAATTTTTAGAGGTGACATTTGTCAAAGTGATGTGAATACTTGTGGAAGTGACATCTGGAAAAGCTGACATGGCTACGTGTGAGGGTTACAATTGACTGAGAGTTCCTCTTTTAATATATAGTATAGATAATGTCAATAAAAAATACAATTTTTGAGTCAACTTAGTACAACATGCCAACAATATCACATGCTCCGCATGATAATATTATTGTTATAAATATACTCAAATATGTGGTTGAAACTAGACATGGTTCAATGTCAAATTGTAAATTTGCTGCTTAATACGGAGTATGATAAGCTATATTGAAATTAAATTATCATATCATTGTCGATAATATATAATCCAATCAATTAGGACACTAATACGGTGTGTGGAAGGTTTAACTAAATGAGTCATTCAGTTAGACTAAATACAAACGAGATCTGCATTTGGTTAGCATTGAACTAGTCCGAAATTAATCTAAGTACCATTCGATGATGTTGGATCCCTGCCGTTCAATTTCCTAAGGATGCATCCACACCCTTCAACATCCATTCCCTTTCCCAACGCAGCAGCTACGCTCTGAACCAAAAAGCAGCAAAATCAGGGACCATTCGAGTGGCCTAGGATATGACAAACCACTGGGCCGGCCGGGAAATACAATCATTCCTCACAACCACCTAACTCGGACACAAGATAGTTAGGGTTCAACCAAAACATCCCAACAACCCATTTACACTCCGGCCAATTCCCATCAAACTCCTTCCCCGTCGATAGCATATCACCGAACAACGAAGATGAAAAGATTAAACCATTTCAAGCATCAATCTAAATTAAAAAGTGAAATACAAACTTTCTCCAAACGTTACCTAGCATGTTGGATGATGGTTGCGTAAGTCGAGATAAGTACGCTAAGTCCTAACACTGTGGAACCCAGCAAAATGGTATTTCATGTGGTTGAACAGTATGGCTTCCATGCCCAAAGTGGTTGAAGGGTCGCATTTCATGAGTGGGTGGATTTCCAGCAAATCCTGAGGAGACGTGTTTGGGGGGATAGGATTTTGTGCCAGCGGTCTGTGTGAAAGAGCCTCCCTGTGTGAGTCAATCTTC
>JAULKJ010281891.1:0-13171 GCA_032355405.1 Rubia balearica | reverse complement strand
ATATTCAAGTTGGCCAGACTTAAACACATTAAGAATAAATTAAACCAAGAATAATCAAGAATACATAAGAATCAATTATAAAAACAATTAGGCCTCACGATTCATAAACTAATGCTTGTTATTCCATTCCATGTCGATATTTAAATTAGCTACTCATGATAATTAAAATAAGAAAATAAAAGATATAATATACGATCATAATAACTAACTAAATAATAAACTAAAAGCAAATCAACAAATCGTAAGCCAAAATCGAATACGAAACTATGCACTGGATTGGGAAGAACGTAACCAAACAATTGCCACCGTATCCTTCTTGTCTCCCAGAATGTTGAAACTAATATATTAATAATACTAAACCTCTCTAAACTAACCTACTGCATATGTACATACTGCTTCTGATTCGGCTTAGATGTATTTATATCCGGTTAAAGTAACCGAAGCCAAATCAATTTCGGATTCTATTTCCGATACAACAGAAATCAAAATATATTCTAACTCTAATTAGCTAATTCCTAAAATTAAGAAATTTCAGCTGGAAAGAGATAATAAAATCCTTATCAACATGGAAGGTGAACATCTTTAATTTCATCAAATTCACATCTCTTCATTAATTCACTTTTCACCCCATAACTTCAGCAATTATGTTTTTGCCTCCTTCCTTCATCTCTGGAATAATGTATTATAAAATAAAACATTTTCCATTGGAGCACATCGCCTCATTAAAAATATTAACCTGGAAAACCTAGTGGAAAAAAACCGTTGGTTAATGGAAAAAGAGTACAATGTATAGCTCCCTCTCAATTCTTCATATTCATGAATTCCAAAAATGCCTTAAAGTGCAAATTATATCTCAATAAAAACATATTAATCCCACAAAATATATGAACACAGTATAACACACAGCAGTAACACAATTTTTGACAACATTGTAATTTTCCAAAACTGTAGAAGTAATCAATGTTGACTTTCGAGACCCTTCTGTTCACCCATATATGCCCAAATTTTAAAGTCACAATTTTATATTATTGAATTTCATTTTGGTGTCGCCGATTTCGTGATTCGACAACTCCATCTTTTTTTGGAGGGACCTAAGTGCAAAAGGTAAAAATATTACTCGTAACTCCAAATTGAAATCCGCTCAAAAGTAATGTGATGCTGTCAAAATATCAAAGAGTTCGCAAGTACGAATATGGAAGAGCAATTAAGGTGTGCAAGCACAAACCCTAGGTTTTGGTTCTGGAATCCACTAGAGAGAAAATTAATCTGGAAAATAATATTATGAATGAATAAAATATCCGAACATGAAATATTTAAATACCAAAAGGTAAAAACTGAAAATAATATAAAAAAGAGGAAATTTCGGAACTAATTTCTGAAATTAAAATAAAATCGGAAAACAAAAAAATGATAAATTGCTATTTTGAAACCTTATATGGCCTCAAATGGTGATTCTGGCTACTTACCCCATCCTAAGGATAGGTTCACTGATCTTCTCGTCGAGAAAGTTCAAACGCATCCACCCTCGCCTGATTCTGACTCCGAACATAAAAGTTATGATCAAAACTGCACCGAACCTTCACGGAGATCCATCGCTTCTTCAATTTTCGCCGCCATTCGCCCTGGATCATGATGCTATCCTATACACCCCCATTGTATTTTCCAAATACGTAACAAAATATTATCAATAATATAGCATAAAAACATATTCGTAGTCATTTTCGATTTTCGTTTCTTACTTCTAAGTAATCAACTTTAAATTACTCAAGAACATGTATCAGCACTTTTCAACATTTCACCAAAAAATTCATTTAATCAATATTTATATATTTAGGCTAGAATAACAAAGAATAATGTATTTTGGAGCAACGGATAATGGGGTAACACAATTTTGGGCCACAGTGTAATTTTTCAAGATTTTGTAGAACTATTCATGTTGACTTTCAAGGCCCTTATGTTCACCCATACATGCCCAAATCGCAATCGCGCAATCGTGCATTATTGAATTGCATTTTGATATCGTCAATTTCGTGATTCGACAATTCCAACTTTCTTGGAGGGATCTAAGTGCAAAAGGCATAAACTTTACTCGCAATTCCAAAATAAAATCCGCTCGAACGTGATGATACCCTATACACCCCTATTGTATTTTTCAAGTCCGTAATGGAATATTTATCAACAATTAGGCACACAAACATATTTGTAATCCTCTCCAATTCCCCTTTCTTACTTCTAAATAATCAACTTTAAGTTACTCTAAAATATGTACTACCACTTTCCAACATTTCACCAAAAAAATATTTTTTTCTATTTCTATATTTATGAAAGAATAACAAAAATTGTGTATTTTGGAGAAAAGGATAATGTCATAACGGTTTTTTGGGCCATAGCCTAATTTTCCTATATATGTTAGAGGCATTTTTGTGCCTACTATCTTAGTTGAATAGCAGTGTTGAGTATTCATTGAATTCAATTCACCTTTTAAAATACTTTAGTGTATTTTTGTGTTGTAATAAATATTTTGATTCTAGTATTATGAATATACACATTAAGGCGAAAATAAAACTATGTCACATAATAATAACCTTACTCATATATCAGTAGAATTTTATTGTTTAAATTAGTCAATTTTGACCTAATGAATAGTATATAATTAGTCGAGTATATAATAGTATGTAAAGAAATCCCCCTTCCAGCTTGTAACCCAAAAATATCAAACCCGGAAATATTCTGTCCCTTCCCAAACAGGATCCGAGTACAAAAATTACATGACAGTAACACTATGTGAACGACCCGATATTAACTCAACCTGAAACGATCCAACTCGAGAAAAAAGCTGACACATTTTCAACCCCACACAATAGTAACCCAACCTAACCCGACCCCACACGAAAAATGAAATTAATACGTTTCAACCTGACCTGTTTCAACCTGACTTGTTTCAACCTGACACGAACCACACACGATAACCCAAATTAACACCTCTAGTTGTAACAAACATTTAGAAATTTAAAATAAGGTGAGTGCACACTTCTCCCTCGAACCAATTGGAAAAGTTCCATTAACCCTAGGACCCACTGCTCATAAGGGGTGCAAGCCGAGTTCTTCTTAAGTAGTCAGACTTCGGTTGCATTTCCTCCTTCTTCAGTCAGCCTGGTCTCCCTCCAGACCGAATACAGTTCTTTTGCAATTCGGGTTTGTAGGACCTCACCGGAAAAGGTATGGAGTGACTAAACATCATATAGATTTGTACGACCACATAATTAGTTCTCTGAAGGAACTTCTTTTTTTTCTTTTTTTTTATGAATGGTTTGTATATTAATTAAGTTCAAACTTGCTCTTTCGGGCTGTCACTCCAAGCCGATTACAACTTCTATTTCAGTCCCTCGTAGCTATTCAGAATTACAACTACCCGTCCAACAATACATTCATATTTCTTGACAAATTTTTCTTCCATCTTATTTGGCCTGACCATTCTTCTTCGGTTTTCGTTTGATGCACCAAGGTTTCCGCTTCCAGTTGTTGATTGTTGAAGATCCTCCTATTGCGTTCCATCCATAGATTATATAATCCCGTACATTCCAACTTCAGCTTTCTTGTATTTCTTCTTTGAGCCATCTGCACCAGCATTCTCTTCAATTGCCTGATGTCTTTACTGTTTCTCGTGATTTGCAGGAAACTGAGCATCTCATTTGCGTAGTTGCAGCTCACAAACAGGTGTGTTGCTGTTTCTAGTTCCAGCCCGCACATGAAGTAGTTTAGTTGATCTTTCAGGATGCCCAACTCTTGTAGTCTGTCCACCGTTGCCAGTTTGTCATTGATCAGCAGCCAAAGGAAGAAACGGTGCTTCGGGTGAATTTTCTTGTGCCATAGGAGGTTTGCTTTTGCTCTGGAATCCTCTCCACCTTTCAGTTTGTCATAAATCTTCATGATTTCCAGCTTGCCTTTTCTGTTCACACAGCCTTCCAGTTCATCGTATACTTCATCTCTCAGCTTCAATAGTACCTTCCAAGTCCACCAATCTGCTGCTCTTGGTTTACATTCTGTTAGTTGCCTCCCCTTTAGGTAGTAAACTTGCACCCACCGAATCGAAAATACATCGTTTTTCTTGTTCAGATCCCACAAATGTTGGCATAGAGCTGCCATGTTCCAGATAGATGGATCTCGGATTCCAATGCCCCCTTTTCTTTTCCCTTTACTCAATGAATCCCATGATGCGGTAGTAAATCTTTTTTGTCCTTCTTCTCTCCCCCACAGGAAGCATGTGCATATTTTTACAATTATGTTATGCACCCCTTCCGGAAGCTTCATTATGCTGCTCCAGTAGCCCGTTATGCTTAACAAAACTGAGTTTATGAGTTGTAGTTTACCTGCATATGATAATGCTCTAGAGTTCCAGGCCTTGATTCTGCTTCTCACCTTTTCTATCATGCATTCACAGTCCCCTTTATCCCATCTCACAGTTGACAGAGGCAAACCTAGGTATTTCATAGGCAGATCACTTCTAATTACCTGTAGGATATTAGCTAGCAGTACCTGCTCTTGTCTGTCCATTTTTTAGAAGTGCATTTTTCACGTTGCCTCGTTTATTCCCAGCTCTACTACTTTCTGCATTGTATCCAGATCTTTCTTCACACATTATATTGTCTTCTTGTTTGCTGCACAGAAGACCAGCATGTCATCTGCAAAAAGGAGAGAATGCACCCCAACTTTGCCATATCTTTGGTGATATTCAGCTTCTCTTCTTCCAAAGCTTCTGTTCAGCATCCTGGTGAAATACTCCATGCAGACTACAAATAGAAGCGGTGACATAGGGTCTCCCTGTTTGACACCTTTTCCTGCTCTGAATGGTGCAGTATGCTTGCCATTTATAGATAGACAGAAGGAAGATCCAGTAATGCATTTCCTAATCCATTCTATCATTAGACTGGGAAACTTAAGCTCTTTCAGCAATTCCATAAGAAACTCCAGCTTATGTTATCAAAGGCCTTACTGATATCTAATTGCAATACACAACTAGGTCTCATACTTTCATTCTTGTACCTATGCAACAGTTCTTGTGCAAGAAGTAAGTTATGTGCTATATGCCTTCCTTTAATAAATTCACTTTGATTTACACTTATTATAGATGGCAATATTTCACTTAACCTAGAGCAAATATCTTGGTAATCATTTTATATATGACAGAGCAGCATGCAATAGGTCTGAATTCTGAAGCTACCTATGGCTGGGGCACTTTTGGTAGGAGTGTGATTACTGCATTGCTGAAGATGTCAGGGATATCATCTCCATTGAAGAAGCCCTTTATAGCCCTAGTCAGGTCCCCTCCTGTAATTTTCCATGTATCCTTGAAGAATTGGCTTGAGTAACCATATTTACCTGGGCTTTTAGCTGATCTGATACCTCTAAGTGCTTCAAGTATTTCAGAGTCTGCAATTGGCTTTATTAGCTTGGCCTGCTGCTGCACTGTCAAAGTTTTCCCATACTTTACAATTTCCTCCTGTGTAGTGATCATCTTATCTCAAACTTTCAAAGAAATGATTTGATTTTGATACTGCCTTGATTTCAGAGCTTCGTAGAACATTTTAGTAGGTCGATCACCTTCATTCATCCACTGAATTTTAGCTTTCTGTTGAAGGAACCTGTACTCGGCTTCTTGTAGCCTCTCCATTTTTTTCTGCTCTTTTTTCTATCTCCTGGAGTTCCACATTTTGGGGATCATCATTTTTTTTGAGCTTCAGCCCAAACACCTTTGCAGCTTTCCACTTTGTCACCTATGGCCCCAAATTCTTTGTGATTCAGCATGGACAGTGGTTTCTCCACATTTTTTAAGGTAATTGCCACCTCTGCCAGATTGCTACTTCTCATGTTTTTCCAAATCCGTGTTACTGTCTTTTCAAAAACTGGTGATAAGGCACAAAGATTATAATACCTGAAAGTTTCTTGAGCCTTGCAGTGTCTCCATCGAACCTCATTACCAGAGGTATTTGATCTGATAAGGGATCCTCCTTCACTTCACAGTATACACCTTTCATTCGCTCTAGCCATTCCTTGTTGATTATCCCTCTGTCTATCTTGCTTACAATTCTGTCTGCTCCTGACCTTCTGTTGCACCATGTGTACCTGGCTCCAATTGTTTTTATCTCCATAGTTTCCAGGTCTTCCATCGTTTCTTGAAATTCTGCCGTTTCTCTTTCCTTCACTGGTACTCCTCCCAATCTGTCAGCCAATTCCAATGGAGTGTTGAAGTTCCCCATCATCAGCCAAGGTTTGTCTCTTTTTCCAAGCTTCTTTAGATACCTCCACATTGTTACTCTTTCTTGTGCAGTATTGAACCCGTAGATAACCGTGCAATAGCATTCCTGATTAGTATTTTGAATCCGGCATTCTAAGTCAATTCACTGATCTCCCTTTTCTAGAACCTGAACATTTACTGCTTCCTTCTTCCAGACCACCCAAATCCTTCCCCCTTCAACTATGTCACCGTTTGTTACAAGTTCCCAGTCCAAGCCAATTTTCTTCCAAACTTCCTTCTGTTTTTCATTTTTAATTTTTGTTTCTAGCAGTCCCATCATACCTATTCCATTATGTAAACAGAACTTTCTCACTAGCCCGTGTTTGCTGCCTTTATTTAGACCTCTAACATTCCAACTAAGCCAATTGGGGATCATCATCTGGAGGGTCTGATTTCTTCAAATGCTGTTTCCCAGCCACATTCTGCAGAATTTCTCATGCCTTCAGCGCATCACTATCCGAGATATCCCCAACTTCATCATTCATTCCATTCCCGCCTGTTTTTGAGCTTTCTCCTTTTTCATTAGTTCTAGCCATTTCTTGTCTTTGCATCCCATTGCTTGCTTTGTACATTTGTTTTCTGCTGCAGAGGAATGTAAACTTTTTTTTGCCTCAGTTCCCTTTTTTTGATCCCCTCATTTCCTGCATTCAGATGCAGAGTGCCCAAGCCCTCCACATTCTTGGCATTTGACAGGTTTCAACTCAAATACAATTTTCTGTTGCACTATTACCTTGTTCTCATTCAAGTAGAGAACCTTATCTGGTACAATCTCCCAAATTTTAACCTCAATCTTAACCCTAGCATACGTCAGTCTCTCTTTGTCCAGCGTAGCTCTATCCATGCTCAGGGGTTTCCCAATCGGACTTATTATCTTGCTTATCAATTTCGATTTCCAATAAACTACTGGAAGCGCAGGAAATTGGACCCATACTGGTATCACATCTAATTCAGATAAATCTACTTTAACAGACCACGGTTTCATCACTACTGGTTTGCCATCAAAGAAAACATTACCCAGTTCTATAATCTCATCTCTGCATAGTTTAGAAATGAATTTCACAAAGAAAATCCCTTTATCCACCATCCATACCTTGGTTTTCCTTTTCCCCCAGATTCTTGAAAAGAAACCTTCCATTACCTGAAAGGGCAGATTGGTCCCCACCACTTTGCAGGCTGCAGTAGATTCCCATTGTTTCATGCTTTCTTCTACCTCTTCGCTTGTGATTTCTCCCATCTCCATACCTTCAACCATGATTGGTTCGTAGTATTTCACCTCCTTCATGTCCACTGTGAACAGTTTGCTCCACGATTTTACTTCTTCTCCGACCGCTCTTTCGCCCCAGGATAGCCTTTTCCCTTCCATTTTCTCCATTGTTATTTCCTCCTCTCTTGTCTTCAATTTACTCTCAACCGGTGTTTCAAGAATTGCCCCATCCTTTCTGTTTGCTGTAGCTGTTAGGACCTCTTCACTGTCGTCGTTTCTCCCAACCCTAGTTCGCGTTTCGTTGCTCGTCTTCTCTCCTACTTGAATCCGCACTCTGCTCTGTGTTTTCTTCGCCAATTTATGGGCCCCCGATCTGCCCATTGCAGCGTAGATCATTGGATCAAGGTTTCCGAAGGATCGGAAAAGTACGAGGCATCGCTGGATTCAATCGGAAAAGTACGAGGCTTTACAATGTCCAATAAACATTAATTAAGGAACTTCTTATTGCTTTAGCCTTTATCTTATTTTTCAAGTTGGATGGAATCTTCAATTTTATAACAACCGCAGGCAGATCTGATGCAATCTTCAACGGCAAGTGTTCGACGTACCTTGCAGCAAGTGTGAGGATCCAACTACTGTTTACGTTTCTCGCACATCGAGGAACCCATGAAGACTTTACTACACTGTCTGTGTGATGGGTTTCAGGGCTGGGTGGTGGTGGATTGAGGGCGTGGAGGAGGAGGAAGTTCAGTGATTTCCCCTCATTCACAGGGTGAGTCGGGAGGGAGGGAGCTGGAACCATTGGCCCAAGATCTGGCACGTCAAGCTACCTATAACAATGTTGACAACAGTTCTATTCCCGTCCTGACAGTGGTGAATTGGATGTTGTTTGGTGCTAATCTTCTAGGTTTGTGTTTGTACCATTGGAGAAAAATGTATTAGGAAGACAGCTTCAGGTTTCTGAAATTAAAGCTCTGTTGCATTAGTTGATTGTAGATAGTTTTGTAGAAGTGGAGACCCTGATTACCTTATGCGAACCTTACAGAGCATGTTCTGTATAATAGTCAATGAACTGTGTTAATGGAGGACTGTTTGGAAATTAATATTATAGAAATGTTGTCTAGTTGCTCATTTGTATGGAACGCATTATCTCAGCTATTATTAAAAAAATTGCATTCGCGCTCAATCCCGGCATACATTAGAGTGACACGATGTTTAAAAACTGATAGTTTCCAAACAGATTCAACATTAAACATTCACGATGATCAACGAAAGACTCCACAGACCATAAAAACCAAGATTGTGGAGCATACATACATTAGATAACTAAACCCTAGGCGGTGTAGTGCTTAGAACCAATCCTAACACCGAAGACACATTAATGAAATCTAATTAAGAACCGGAAACAGACATCAGGCGGGGGACTCGTGATGCCCGTGCAACCATGAATGCATAGCAGTGCTGGCCAAAACACATTCAAAAGATGGAGTTGCCCAAAAATAAAAAATAAAACCCAAATTAATCCACTATGTGGATGAAAGACACTTCCTTGGTAACTGACTGGAGGTTTGGGATCCATGTTGGTTCGACGACACCGTCACGACGAACAATAGTAACATCCGGCAATGCAGTTGAGATCACCAGGTTTTCACCAGTTGCACGTGGAATGCGGTCAAACTGACCTTGTCCGACCGACATTGAATGCAACTCCTCCTCGTAGATCTTCTCCGTCGTGGGTATAGGTGCTTTGATACCACCGATGAAAGCAGTTACGACAGGCTCTGCAAATTTCGAAAGCAATTCCCTAATCACAACTCGGAATTGCACCAAGTCTCTAACGTGATCTTCTCGCACGTATAGAATCCTCTGCGGTGGGACAGGCGCTGCAACACCGTCATCAACACCATGAACAGGAATTTGTTCCACACCCATAGGTACCAACACGTCCACGTCTACAACTTCGACACCGAGTTCGGGCTGCCCGTTTGTCCCTGACATATAAGCATTCTTGGTAGACTTTTTTAGGCAGTTTGCGATTGGCGATCTTTTTCAACTTGAAGTTACTTGTCACCTTTTTGAACAAAGTTCTTTTTGAACTTTTCACTGGACTCTGGGGAATGTCACAGGCGGAGCATGGTTTCTTTGCTGGTGAGCAATTCGTCTTGTGGAACTTACCTCGACAATGAATGTCGAGGCTGAAGAGGTCGTGGGTGGAGCGAGTGTTGTAGATCTTCATTTTGCTTTCAGTTAAAGGTAGGTGAAGGAGATAATTCAGATGAAGTTCAGTTTGGTGGTGTGCGATTTAGCACGGTGTCGTGGCGTTTATTTATAGGCCAAGTCAATTCCCGCAAAGAATCATATGGATACCAACAACCTAGTGCTCCCTTTGTTGTCTTAAGATTGTCCCCAAATAAACTGGCACATTATTTAAAAAAAGTAGAATGAGTGGTGGATATTATATTTGAAAAGAAAAAAGTAAATTTAGTGGATTAAAATAACCTTAACTTTGCCAAAGGGGAAAGAGCCACTGTTAAAAAAACAAACAAAAAAAAGGAAGGGAGCCAATGTTATGAACCGGAGGTAGTACAAAAGATGAAGGGGATCCACTATTGGGGGTGTTCAACCGGTCGGTTTGTTGGTTAGGCGATTACTCGGTTTCGGTTTCTAGTGGTTTATAAAATTTTATAAGGAACCGAATAACTGACCGATAATGTTGTCAGTTTTACCGGTTCGGTTAGTATCAGTTTCGGTTGATGTGTCGGTTATTACCGGTTACCATATATATCATTAAATTAAAAACATAAATACATATTAATATTGATTAGTAGTTAGAGCCGTAAAACTTGGAATATAATGTTAAAAATTTAGAAATTGGATAATTGTGCTGCGTAGGGGTGAATATTTTTTAAATTAATATTACAATTGTATCCCATCGATAATTATTAGTGTTGAACACAATTATAAGTTACATCGACTTTTGTTTGCATAATTATTTGCTTCGAGCATATTTATTATTTAAAGATGTATGAGTTATTAGCATAGAACTAGATAATACCCGTGCCGATGCACGGATTTATGAACGAAAATTAAAATGTAATTTGTAAGAGGCTAATAAGTAATTAAAATTTATTATATCTGTGAGAATTACACACGATGCGGTATTTACAATAAAAATAATATATTTATTGATATAATGTTTTTTTATTAAAAAATTGATTTATCCTTGTGAGTTTAATATATTTAATTATTTTTTATTTAAATAAAAAATACTAATTGTTGAATAAAAATAGTTTAAGTTATAAAAAATATAGTGATAAATATAAAATATTTATTGATAATGAATCAATATTTATTTAATTAAAATTATATCATTAAATTAAATTTTAAAAGTTTAGTGTATAATTTAATTAATACAATGTATAGTTTGAAAAATATATTTGTTAAAATTTATATATTTATAAATTAAAAGTTATAATATTTTATTTAAAATAAAATGGGCAATATACAAATATAACCCTATGTATTTGAGAAAGTGCAAATATAACCATGAGATAATTTTTAGTGCAAATATAACCCTAATTAATTGAAGAAAGTGCAAATATAACATTCTGATGAGAAATCCGTCGGACCACCTCTCCCGTATGTGGTTTTTAGGGTATATCTGCACTTTGGTCTAATAAAATAGTTGCTCCTATAACATAATACGACAAACAATGAATTATCAATATAAACTTAATTAATTATTTTATATGTGACGAAAATAATATATGTATATATTTTATATAGAAAAATATTAGCTTTTACATAGAAATGCTTTACGTTAAAAATGATAGTGATAAAAATATGAAATATCGATGAATCAATAATTATTTAATTAAAGTTATAAAATTAAGTCTGTCTCTGTAAAGACGGTCTTTCCAAAAATCATGGAAAGACCAAGGTTTAAAATGAAAAGTAGTAGAAATGAAGATAAATTTTTTGGTTTGCATGAATCGGGTTATAAACTTTATAACTACTACATGTTGCATAATAAATTGTTAATATTGCAATTGAGACCTTTTACCTTTTATTATTATAATTAAACCCAGTCTTTCTATAAGCATATGGAAAGAAAGTTTTTCTCCAGATTTTGCCTATAAAATTATGTATTTGTAAAAGGAAGTAACAAAAATATTCTTAGTTATTAATAAATGTATGGAAAAACATATAACTTATAAAAAAACACTAATTCTAATTTTAAAAACATGTTAACTAATTTTAAAATTTAGCGTATAGTTTAAGTAATATAGTGTATAAGTAAAGAGATATGGTGGATAACTTATAACTTAATGAGAGGTTATTTATCAGGAGATATGAGGAGAATATATTATAATTCTACTATCTATTTAAATTATATTTCTTTTATTCGATTAAATAACTCTTTGTTTACTAATTGGCATTTGTGTATTTACTTTTTAATAAAATATTAATATAGTAATGGCATTCAGTGGTTAGGATTAGTGTTTAATACCGTTCAATGCACAATTTAAAATAAGTGATCATATTTATTAATATTATTTTTATGAGTCTTATCTCTTGAAAGATGGTCTTTCCATAATTTATGGAAAGATCAATGTTTAAACTGCAAATTAGAAGAAATCAAGATAAAATTTTTGGGTTGCATTATTGGGGGCGTTAACTTATAACTACTACACGTTACAAAATAATTTTTAATAATCATTTACCTTTCTATAATTCTAATCTTACCACGTCTTTCCATATGCCTATGTAAAGGTTGTATTTCCCATGACTTTGTCTATTTTTATTTATGAACAAAAATTAAAATATAATATTATCTAATTTATTATTGAGCCCATCTCTTGAAAGACTGTCTTTCAATAAGTTATGGAAAGACCAAAGTTTAGATTGCAAATTATAATAAATCAAGATAAAATTTTAGGTTGCATTTATCGGGTCATAAATATAAAAGCACTACACGTTGCATAATAATTTTTTCATATTGCAATACTCTATTCCAATGGACCCCTTTTTCTTCTATTTACTTCTGTATTTGTGTGTGTTTTTTTTTGCAATACACATCTCTATATAAGTTAGAGCATGAGATGTAAAAAAGTCTAATCAGATAATTTATTTAAGGTTGAACGGAGGGTGTAGCCTAACTTGATTCTTTGATAAAGGACTCTTAGAGGAACTTTGAGGTCATCACCTTCTAAAATCGGTGAGCAGAAGCATTAAAATCTGAGTCAGAAATTAATGATCTCTCAGAAACCACTCTAAAGATCAGTCTTTCAGGAGGAAGGGAAAAAATCCCTTGGCAATTTTATGAAAGTAGGAAAAAAAGACTCTAGACGATGCAGTCCTTACAGTGTGCACGAAAAACCATCTTTGTCCTGCTGCAAGTTGAGAATGTAGGCCATATTCTGTTCTTGTTTCAGATGATCTATGACTTTAGCTTTCTGAGGTTGAGACCCAACGATAAGCTTGTCAGTTATCAGTGTATAGTTCATGCCTGAAAACAAAGCGCAGTGTAAATATCATCAGAAACCTTAAAGCAGATTCAAGAAGCCCCAGTTTACCAATACTGGTCCTACCGGGAAAAAGCAAAATTAAGTTGGACTTATGCATACATTATACACCAGCGAATCAATCAATCAGAAGTATGAAAAAAACAA
>JAULKJ010281882.1:0-13172 GCA_032355405.1 Rubia balearica | reverse complement strand
GATTATCAAAATTCTATATATGTTACAAAAGTAGAAGAATAATATTCATTTTCATTTCTTGCAATCGGCAAAAATTGTCTCCGGCGTACAGTTACTGTTGATTTTGTCGGAATCTTGCTAGAATCATGTATTTTTCCCGCTACTTGGGTTCTCTACATGGCAACGTTCCCGGTGATGATGCTCTGCTGCTTGGATCTGATGTTCTGCTGCTTGGGTCTGATGTAGGCGACGTTCCCGACGAGTTGCGATGGCGACAATGACGAGCTCGCTGCAAAGGAACGCTTCAATCAACGAGCTCGTGGCAGAGGAACGCTAAAATCGATGAGCTTGCGACGGAGGAGTGCTGCACCGACGGAAAAGAAGAGCAGATCACAATGAAAGGAGAGATACGCATGAGATACACGCGCCCAAAGGAACAAAGACACGCGTGAAAAACAATCGTGACCTGAGGTGACGACCTTGATGCGATGGTCGACGACAAAAGCATGGGTGGCGGCTGAGCTTCTACCTTTAAGAGGTGATGTTTAATTTTTTTTAAAATTTTTTCCCGAAAACTTGTTGAGGTTAAATTATATTTACTTGATTGATCTTATTATCAACAAAGATTGTTTGTTCTAGTGGTTAGTACTCTTGTTGTTAAGGTTAAAGGTCAGGGGTTCGAGTTTGACCTTTATTATGAAGAATTTTATATTTTGATGTAAAATGCTGAGATTTATTATGATTTGACCGATTATATATTCAATAAGATTTTTTGGTGTAGTGGTGTTATTGCTCTAGGTTTTGAGGTTAGGGGTCTAGGTTCAAATCGCACTAGGTTCTTGTTTTGAAGAATTTTTATTCTTTATGTACTGCAGTTTTTTGTTAATGTTTGTAGTCCCCCCTATTATGTTGATATTTTTCATTATTCGGGTGAGATTTAATTGATATGAGTTGATATTTTGTAGTTTATTTTGGGTGATATAGGTCCTTTTTAAAAGAATTTTTATTCTTGAGGTATTGTAGTTTTTTTTGTTGATGTTTGTAGTTTTTTCCCCTCCTATGTTGATGTTTTCATTATTCAGGTGAAGTTTAATTGATATGAGTTGATGTTTTGTATTTTTTTTGGTTGATATGGATTGATATTTGTAGTTTTTTTAAAAAAAAATTATCATGTTAATGTTTTTCATTTTCTGGCTGAGATTTCGGTAATAGAAGTTGATGTTTGTAGTGTCATTTTTCTTATGTTGATGTTTTTCATTGTTAGGATAAAGTTTAGGTGTTAGAAGTTCATGTTTGTAGCGTTTAGGTTTATAGGTTGATATTTGCAGTTTTTTTAAAAAAATTGTTGATGTTTTATGATATTCAGAGTGAATAATTTATACTCTTGAAGTAACGTAGTTTTTTTAAAAAAAATTTAAAAATGTTTTTTCCTCTCATGTTGATGTTTTTTATTTTCCGGGTGAGTTTTACTTGATATGAGTCGATGTTTTGTAGTTTTTTGGTTTTATGGTTGATGTTTTGTAGTTTTCTTTCTTATATTGACGTTTTTCATTTTCCGGGTGAAGTTTAGATGATAATTGATGTTTTTAACTTTTGGGTGATATATGTTAATGTCTGTAGTTTTTAATTATTTTTAGATAATTTAAGTTTTTTTGATATTTTTATGATTTTTAGTTGATATTTTGTTAATTGTAATCGAAGATTTTTCATTTTTTTCGCGTCCCTTTCTCTCTCCTTGAAAGTCCTCCCCCTTCTCTCTTTTCAGAACCCAAACCCTAGAAGACCTGGGGGGCCGCTGTCGCGGGAAACTTTCCTCCGGCGGCTCCCCCTCCCAATCCCACCCCCAACACCCTTACCCCTTGTTTCCGACCTTCTTTGGATAGACCCGGCTCCAGATTTAGAACAACAGTCAACCGGTGATCTTGCCCGGTTGTGCTCCAGTTTGCTCCAACGGTACACAAGGCGGCGCTCCACGATGCGGCGCTCTAAGCGACACTGCGCTCCTGGTTTACTTCGTATGTGCTCCTGGTGGTCCATGCTGTGGCGACACTGCTCCATGCGGTGGCGACACTGCTCCGACGGTGGTGCTCTATACGGCGGCACTGCTACTCCGGTGGTGTTCTATACGACAGCGGTGCTCCAACCTGCGGAGGAGTCTCGGTCGTTGACGAGGCGGTGTTCGAGCGGCGTTTCACAGCATCGACGTTGCTCCTGACCATTTTCCAGATTCGAGTTTGCCTTATCCATGTCGTTCTCTCAACATCCTTCGGTAAATTTCTAGTCGTTAGGGTTTCCGAGTAACTTCGAATCTGAGTTGGCCAACTCAGATTCAGTGACGTCCAACTCGGTCTCGACTCAGGACTGAGTCAACTCATCTCAGTGACGAGTCAATAGCGGGTTGACTTAGCTAGAACGACTTAACTCGGGTCAAATAGAGCTGGGAATATTTCCAGAGATAGAAGGGTATAAGGGGTACTTCTCCATTTTTATTCATTTTTCTACTTTTACTTTTCTCTTTTCAGGTGGGAGGCTTTTAATTAATGTTTTAAATTTTAAATTTTGCTATTTTTAGTTTTAAAAAAGGGGTAGAAATTATATGGTTTTTTTATTTATGTTTGGTATTAAATAAGAATTCTCTCTGTCAATCCTTGTTTTGCCAACAGCCAGAGTTGGTAGAATTTGATTGATTTCAAATCTGATATCCAAAGAGACAGAAGGAGAAATCCAAGTTGGAGTCGTTTAAACAACGGACTTTTGGCGATACTATTTTTTCTTAGAATTTAAATCAGATTTGTAGACTTTGGTCCATTAGGGTGCTAAGTCCATTTATTTGGTTTTTAACAGCCTTTTGGAGCAAGTTAGAGTGAATTCTACGTATTATAAGTGATTTTTAGCACTAACAAAAAATCTTTTTGGCATTTCAAACGATTGGTTTCTGTCTTCTAGTTTGGGAAAATGGTTTTTACGGATTAAATGGAGATTGACCAGATGTTTAGTTGAGGAGTTTTAATTACTTCGTTTTGATTGCCTAAGATGTTTTTATCGGAAGTGTGGAAAAATCACTTAGTTTGCGTATTATATGATACTTCACTGTTTTGATTCTGATGGTAGTCTCGGGTCGATATTATTGTGGCTACAGTATGGCAACACAGTGTCAACCACTTATTCTTGGGGCCCTTTTCTCATTGCCACATAGGCTTTCCGTTTAGTATTGTAATATTGATTAGGGCTTATGTGTAACGGATTTATCCCACATCATATGTTGTAATCGCACATCGTGCAAATGGAGCTTAATAGAAAATGGATGGGAACCCTATAAACCCACGTCCTAGAGACGGTTTAATTTTTTTAAAAGTAATCAATGATTTTTCTATTTTATTTAATTTTTCATATATTTTTTGCTGCATTTTTTTAGTCGATATTTTATGATTTTTCGTTGATATTATGCTATTTTTGTTATTTTTTATAATTTTTTGTTCAATGATCATATTGATTTTTGGAACTCAAAAATATATTTTTTTTCAAAAAATGTACACACATGCCCTCAGTTCCTTGTTTTGTGCATATATACCCTCCAGTTTTTTGAAAGTACATTTGTACCCCTGGTGATATTTTGAAAGTGCATTTGTACCCCTGATGACATTTTGAAAGTGCATTTGTACCCCTGGTGACATTTTGAAAATGGGTCATTATCAGACTCAAAGGAAATGATTGTTTTGCCCCCAAAAAATCAAAAATTAGAAGCCAAATTCGGATTTTCGCCCCATATCTTGAATCCATTCGAGTAATCCAACTTAGACGAGGGAAACCCACTAGAATTAGGATTGGAAACAGGAATTAAATCTCACCCGGCCAAGTCGCGGATGGAGAGTTTCGAATCCTAGTCCAGATCATATTGTTTTTGAAATCAAAATTTTAACAAGGCATTTTTATATCGACATTAATGAAGGGTGGGCCCCATTTCAGTGGAGGGTAAAATGATCCTTAGTTTTTCAAAAATGAAGTGGAGGTTATTTTGGTAATTTTAATATTGGACAATACCGAAAAATAATAGGTCAATGTCAGACTCAGGTAGGATGGGTATGAGTTTTTATGTCACAACTAATCCAGGGGTTATGTGCACTTTTGAAAAACCGGGGGGTATATGTGCACTAACCAAGAAACTGGGGGGTATGAATGCATTTTACCCTATTTTTTAATATATGTTTTTTGCTGATTGTAGATGGCGGGAAAATGATGGAAAAAATGACAAAAAAGCCTTTGTAAAAAATATTTGCAATAGGTCCCTGTAAAATTATTAGAAATAGGTCCTTGTAAAATTATTATGAATAGGTCTCTTGAGCTAGAATATAGTTAGAATTGGATAAAAGCCCCTGCCTAAAGTATAGGTTGCCTCACAGGAGATCATCTCTATTTCCAATTGATATTTTTAAACGTTTATATTAAAGTTAAGTGCTAAATTTGACAGTGCCAATATAATCATGTGAAATCTAAATCTGAAAGTGCTAATCTAATCCTAGGTTCTGGACGAAAGGGCAAATCTAACTCAGACAACCTGCATTTAGCCGAAAATCAATAAAATGACCATTACATCCCGATTAAAAATTTCAAAATAATTAATAATGAAAAGTCAATTATACCTTTTTTCCCTTTCATTCTTCTCCGCCGCTTTATTCCTTTACTTAGTAAAGTTTCTTCTTTCCTTTACTTTATTTTCCTCCGTCGCCCGCCAATTTCTTTCCCTTACTTTAGTTTCTTCTTCCGCTACTTCTTTTTTCTTTTACTTTAGTTTCTTCTCCTGCCGCTTATTCTTTCCTTTAGTTTCTTTTCCTCCACCGCTAGTTTCTTCTTGTCTTCTTCCCCATATGCCCTTTCTTCCAAAATTCTCTCTGATTAGGCCACCATATTTGAGTCGCTGAAAACTCCTCGTGTAAATCTGGGATAGGGGCTGGGTGTTGCCCGGTGGCCGAAGGCTGTTAGCATTAGGCTTGGGGCGGAGGTTGTTGGGGCTAGGTTTGGGAATTTGGGATTAGGGTTGTGTGTTGCATGATGGAAGGTGGTGGAGGAGAAAACGGAGGTGGGACGATGAAGATGGAGAAGGAAGGTGGCAGAGGAGACAGAGCCAGGTAGCGGTAGGTCTGGGTTGGGCTGGGCGGGCGGCGATAAAGTGGCAGAGCAGCGGTGGTGGCGGTGAAGCGATGGAGGAAAAGCGGGGAAGCAGTGGTAGTGGTTTTGGAGATGAATATAGGGGTATTTTTGTCATTAATTTTTAGTTTTAAGATTAGGGGTATTTTAGTATTTTTAGTTTTAGTCAATGCCAAAAAATGCCAAGTAAATGCTGGAATAGTGCGAAAAGGTTATATCGGCACATTTACTGAAACATTTTGGGTTAGAATCACACTTTTTGATTTTACTGGGTTAGATTGGCACTATCAGAAATAATAGGGTTAGATTTGTATTTTGCTCTTTATATTATTCTCTTCCGTCCTCTAATATTAGCACACTTACTATTTCCCTTCGGTTCTCTAATATTAGCACACTTACCATTTATGAATGATATTTTCAATTAACACTTTCCCTTTATGGCAAATACTAGATTATTTTTATCCACTCAATTTAATTTTTACCATTCTGATACAATTTCCACCACTAGTTTTTTTTTTAAAAATAATTGGGCCATCTGCCAATAAAAGAAGACCACATAAAGTATGAGTTCATCTTTATATGATAGTATTGTTTTTCGACTTGGTAAATCATGATGATCATTAAATCTTGTTGTTTGCGTTGATGTTTTAATCTCTATCTAGTTGTACATGCGTATTTTCATAATTTTATTTGTATTTTTATATTATAGTTTCCATTAATTTGATGACTCACACAAGTGTTTTTCAAGATATTTACACTTTGGCTAGTATAAGATCATACTTTGGATCAAATGGTGTTGCGATTTTTGAAGATTCCTGTTTGGCGAAGTGGCGCGTGATATGATCTCCTTTGGCGGATGGTCATGATTTTCGTGTAAAACGACTTAATATTGTGATGGTGATATTATAATTTTAATTGGATTTCTTATGTGTAATAGTATTCATGATCAATCTGCTTAACATGTAATTTAGATATCATTGCAATTGATTAGTTATTATTAGATGTTAATTACTTTTAAAAAATAAAAATTACTCTCCGTTCCACCAATTTTATCCTATTTACTTTTGGCCTAAAGTGTAAAAAATACTGATGTGGCGGAGAACAATTGTGGAAAAAATGAAAACATTTTGGGAAAACATCTAGTTTTAAAGTTGCTATAGTGAAAAAGGACATTGTGGGATTTATGGTGTGTTTGACACTGTGCTTATAAGTAAAGCTAAGTTATTTCAAAGGTTGTGCTTATTAGTAAAGTTAGCTTATTTCAAAAGTAGATGAGATCAATTTCTGCCTTTTGCTATAGTTTCTGGTTTTTAAAATAAGCAATTTTTTTTGAAGTTTACCAAACATTGAAAATGTACTTAACTTATAAGCAAAAAAATTTAAGCCCTACCAAATACACCCATTTACAATATATTCTTTACCATTTTATATAACTTTAGAAACATAATTTTCAAAGTATGTCATTATTTTGGACATAAAGAAATGTAAAGTATGGCAAAACTGATGGGACAGATGGAGTAAATGGCAAAAATATTTAAAAGACTAAACTGTTTTTTGGTCCCCGAAATACCATATTTATCAAGTTTTGGGTTTCGAGAGCAAAACCGCGTATAAATGGTACCTAACATTTTGAAAGTGAAAATAGTGGCCCCAAAAATTATTTTCTGGGCGATTTTCCAGTTTAAAATTACAAAATTACCCTTGCATTTTTTGGCTAAAACCGGCCAGAAAATGGTTTTGGGGACCACTATTTTCACTTTCAAAATGTTAGGTACCATTTATACGCGATTTTGCTCTCGCAAACCAAAACATGGTAAAAATGGTATATCGGAAAAAAAAAAGAGTTTAGTCTATTTAAAAATATTAATAAGGTGAATGGCATCATCAATACTTCACGGTGATGCCACCCTTCATCTTCTTTTCGGCACGAGTGCTGAATTATCAATGTTTGCTCTACATTGCCACAGAAATTAGATGAAGTCATCAAATCAAATCCGCAACAGAAAGTCATCAAATCCAAATCATAACAATATCCAGAACCATCCAAATCAACATAAGATTACAAACCACATGTTGTCCAAATCAAATTTGCAACAGAAGGTCATCAAATCCAAACCAACAACACAACCAAACAACAAAATAATCAAATGCAAACCAAGAACAATCCAAAAGTCTGGGAAAAAATGAAATCAAAGACGCTACTCCCGATCAACAGAAGCAAGGGTGAAGCTTTCAATGAGGTTCACTTCCTTGGGCTGGTAGATGATCTTTTCCACCATGTCTTTGAAGTTCTCATCTTCTAGCATGCGGTGGAGGATAACGTCGTCAACAGATGAAGCTGAAGATGGCGCTGATGCTGATGCTGAAGTTGTAGCAGGATCCTGCTCAGTAACATTCTCCTTCGTGGTAGAAGAGAAAACTAGCTCAGACAGTCTGTCCTTCTCCACCTGCCTGCAATATTTATCTCCCTCGCTCGTTCCTCCGGCCATCAGGTGGTAAGTGTGCACCACCTTCTGCTGTCCTAGCCTGTAAGCTCGGCTGATCGCCTGCCTCTCCACGGACGGGTTCCATACCACGTCGAGGAGAACCACCCTCGAAGCTCCTACCAAATTGATCCCCTCAGAGCAGCATTTGGTCGAGGCCAGCAACACGATGGCTTCGCTCTTAGGATCATTAAACTTAGTGATGATATGCTGCCTGTGCTTTTGATCCTGCTTACCATGCATCTGGATCACCTGTCTTCCCTCTTCCCACTTGAACACGGATCGCATCTGTTCTGACAGAAGCTTGTGGACTTGCTGGTACTGGCTGAACACAAGAACTTTCTCATTCATAGCAATGCTGAGTCGAACCAATTCCATAACAAACCTTGTCTTCACACCCTCCTTGTAGTCCTCTTTTAAGCTCACCACTTCATCCATGTTGATCGCACCACGTTCTCTTGCATCCAGGGAGCAGTGCACTGCTAGGCAAGGGTGAGTGGACAGGAGTGCCACTTTATACTCATAGTCGAATGAAGAAGCAGCCCGTGTGCCTTCAATGAGCTTGATCAGCTGCTTCTGCAATGGTGGAGGATTCAAGAGAATAACACTGTCCTTTAACCCGGGCAGGCTCCTACGAAGGATGTACCCTTTGTGGACGTGCACAAAATGGCTAATGATGTCCTTCAGCTTCTCGATGGCTTTGTCCACACTAGTCTCTTCAGTAGCCTCCAGAGTCTCCACCTTCTTCTTCTGCGCGTACTTTCCTCCCTTCGCTGCTAGCATGGGAGCATAAGTCCTCTCTCTCAAGAGGCTATCAGCTGTCTCGGGCCTCACCAAGCGCAGCGTGTTGAACAACTCAGAGAAGTTGTTCTGGAAAGGAGTTCCGGTGAGGATGATCTTTCTCTTTGTGTGCAGCTTCAAAACAGTGTTCCAGATGCAACTGTTGCTGTTCCTCGGAGTGTGGCCTTCGTCCATGATCACGAGCCTTGGCATGTCTAAAAGCATCCTCTTGTACTCGTGAGAGTGCTGGCCAGCCTTTGATTTCTGCTTCGGCTCAACCTTCCTAGTCTTCCTCACTTTCTTGTACTCCCCCCCGACAAGATTCTCAAACATGTTGTAACTGATGCCAAGGACACTTCTCTCTTTAGTCCATGAGTATATCTTGATCAGTCTGATCACATCCTTGTCCATTGATCTCCCAGTTGGGACAGGAGTGTCAAAGATCTTCTTCTCCTTGCCAAGTGAACTCGAAGTGGCCGAGGTTGTGGAATGGAAAATTCATGTTCCACTTCTTAAACTCCTCCTCCCATGTAAGAAGCATGTTGGCTGGAGCTATAATCATTGGTCGTGAGTTGGGGAAAATATTGAGGTAGGCATTGATGAACATCAGTGTCAAAAGGGTCTTTCCAGTCCTCGGTGCATGTGAAATAATGCATCCTCCATTATCATTGTCTTTCGAGTTCTTCAGCTCAGTAAGCTCGATAGTCCCTTCAAGGTTCTTCCAGAAAAATTCAAATCCCTCTTGCTGATACTCGTACATCTTAGCCTTTGCTCCTGGGATCGCATCCCATACCGTTCCATTCTTTGCTCTGAAAGAAGCTCCCAACTGAGCCTCTTCTGGTGTGAAGTTGAGGTCATACGGCATCGATAGTCTGTTGCGATCACCACATCTTTGAGAACGCGCATGCTCTGCGATCTAATCAACAGAAACAAAATTTATGAACACAAAAAAGAAGAGAAAATACAACTCAAGAAATTAAGCATTTAAAAAGCACTTACAAATTTTGGATCCATGTCCTTTATGTACTTCGCTATGTATAAGCAGTGACGACATATGAGTCCTATGCTATAATCAATGTACAATTCATGTTCACAAGGAGTCTTCTTTTGTTCTGCTGCAGCAACTGCCTCTTCTTTACTCTTTTCCTCCTGTACAACACATTTACAATTCATATAAAAGAAATGTAAGAGGAATTGTAAATGGGGGATGCTTATATACTGAGAAGAGTGTAAATAAACGAACCTTGTAATAACTCTCGCCTCCAAAATTTCCATCATTCAACCCACTCTCCTCGAATAAGGCTTCAACCTTAAGTTCAACATCAGTATTTACTACTGGTTCGGGATCCTCATCCTTGAACCCTGAACTTTAATGGTAGGGTGGGCCCATTCCACGAAGCCGGCTCTACCACTGGCTTTTGTTGAGCTTCTTCTCCAAGAACACTCCTGTCTCCGAGAATGGACTCAATCAGAACAGTCACTAGTTTCTTCTGAGTTGGAACTAGTATTTTATGCGTCTTGGAATGTTCCTCAGTGTCATCTCCCTCTATAGCTTCCTTTCCATTTTCAGTTTTGGGATCGGCAGTTATACCCGAAGGCTAATCCCGAGGATACTGATGCTCTCAGGAATTTTAGAGGCCTCCTCAGGGCCACTACTGCTAGCATTTATGTTCCTTTTAGCCACTAACACTGGTTCTTGACTATTCTTTGATTGATGGGGTTTCTTGCTTGAGCCACCAACAACAGTAATCTTCCTTGTTCCATCAGAAGACTTTCATCTTTTCGCACCACGCGATTGTCTCTCAGGTGCCAACTTCATAGGGATATCTTTCTCTCTATCACCATTGGTCTTCAAGATGTCTCTTCCTGATTTTTTAGGTGGCTCTATGGTATAACATGGAGACCCATCACGTATATCCTTTGTAGTTTCCTTTGCAGTATTCTTAGCGCGTCCCTTGGCTATATTTTTAGCAGGTGCATTGGGTTCACGTGTATCCATCATCACCTCCTCCCTGGGAGTGTCAACAACATCCACCGTGCCTCCCTTCGCGATAACTTTTCCTGGGATCGTATCTGCTGCTGCATGCCCTCCTCAGCATTTGCCTCTGTCATAGCCTCCTCGCGAGTCATCAACTGCAGTCATGCTTTCCTGAGCCCTCTCCACTTGTGCATTTCCAGCAACAGTTGCTGCATCAGGTGGAATGGCCTTCTCAGCGCGCTTCTTTGCAGTTGCATCTTCGGGGTTGATATCATCAGTTGCAGCACTGCTCTCAGTGCCGAAGATAGCCTTTAAAAGGCGATCCTCCACATCAGCCAGCCTCACACAATGAGCGAGGTCTTCTTCTGTCTCTTAGAAGCACGACTCTCCCCAACGACATCCTTAGCACAACCATCCTTGTCAACTGCAGTATCACCTGAAATGTCATCTTAATCAGACAAGGAAATTTCATACTCATCCTTCTCAGATAATCCAAGCATGTAGTCTTCATCATCCTGATCGGTCTCACTTGATAAAGAGTCATCATGATCTGATCGTGAGGAGGGAGCCTTGGCATTTCACTCTCCATGGCTGCAAATGTCAAACAATTCAGGAAAATAATCATACATGTTTACAAACTTAGATAATAAAGCAACCAAAATGCTATAATAAAAAATGATACCTTTTTGAACAGGTGCTTTCCTCGGCCTTCCACGCATCTTCTGTGTTTTTGCTGAACTTCTTCTGAAGGCTTCATCTACATTCTCTCCAACAAGTTCGATGCCCGTATCAGTTGGATCCCAGCCTCTGGAAATGCGCCTCTGATCGGGAACAACTTGCACCTCCTCCCCCTCCTCCATGGCTTCAAAAGCCACACAATTCAGGAAAATGATCATACATGTTTACAAACTCGGAGAATAAAGCAACCAAAATGCTATAATAATAAAAAATAATTATACCTTTTTGAACATGTGCTTTCCTCGGCCTTCCATGCGTCTTTTGCGATTTTGGTGAACTCCTTATGAAGGCTTCATCTACATTCTCTCCAACAATCTCGATCCCCGTATCACTTGGATCCCAGCCTCTGAAAATGCGCCTCTAATCGGGAAGAACTTGCACCTCATCCCCTTCCTTCTCCTCCTTATTATGAGTCTGATCATCGCTCGATGCTTGAAATCCCAAATCTTTGCTGAATAGTTTCTTCCAAACGAGAAAATCAAGATCAGACTGAGGATTAGCAACCCCTGCACAAACAAAAGTTTCCAAATCACAGACTCAGTTCGATGCATTTCAACACATATAAATGTTAGAAAAAGCAACTATGAGCTATTTTAGAGTAGCATTAAAGGCAAATGATTCAACACACATATATAACTGCATTGCACCAAAATTCTCCATTTAATCAAACTTTCTTTCTTTTGAAAAATGCTAGTCAACTTTCTGCAGCTTTGAAATACCCATCGTAACAAAAGCATACTAAACTGACCATAATCATCCATAAAAAAGGGCTAGCATAAGACAAAACATTGTTTCTTACTCTCCGGTTTTCTAACATTGACTCACTTTCCTTTTTGGAATGGTTTTTTAATATTGTCTCATTTCATTTTTTGGGAAATTCTAGATTGTTTTCGTCCACTCAATTTACTTTTTACACTTTCAATGAATTCTCAACCACTAATTCTACCTTCTTAAATTCTTGTGTCAAAAGCAAAAGTATCACTCTTAAAGAACGGGAGGGAGTATATGGTAACTGTGGTAATAAGAATTCTAACATTAGTTTATAAGGCATAGAGTTCAATTCTCGAAAAACAGAGAGTAAAATTACTCTCATATCAATAACTCCTTGCAGAATAACTCCTTGCACAAAATCTGAAATGTGAAATGGACGCGATCCCTTCTTCACAATCTGACTAAACAAAATCTGGCTACATGAATGTCAAATTCCAACAAGAATTTTATACACACCACATTATAATAACACAATTTTGACAGGCTCATAATAGAAGAAATACTATACCAGTAGATTTCGACAAGGACTCGGCAACTGCAGCGTCGGAAACATACTCGATCCCGTTGCCCACTGGGATCCCCTGGTGCCTACCTTGACTGCTGCCACCCGCTGCAGCCATTTCATGCCTGCCATACAGAGAATCCTCTCCATATGATATGAACCTGGAATAATGAAAGCACTCAGAGGCTATAACATTTTCTTTAATATAAAATATTTCCTCCCAGGCATCACACAACGGCGCTAAATCAAGTGCTATACAATACAACGGAGCTTAATTTCCGGCTTCGTACAACCTTTATGTTTTACAAGCACTGAAATACCTTGCCCCAGATAAGGTAAATCGCCTAATACAAATACTATCTAATGAACCAAACATAGGTGTTCCACCCGCGTATAGTCAACAAATCATTCATCAGAAATGCAGATTAATTATAGGAGCAAAATCAAATTCATGCAAAAGAGGCAGATCTGGACAAAATTCATCAAATGAAGAATACAAACTAGCAGTCTTAAGCTTCAGACATCCAAGGAAGGAAATTAGCAGCATAAGCTCTCACAAACCTTCACAAAACAAACGTCGATTGTTCCAACCTTAAATGACCAGAAAATCAATGAATTTTTGGATCAATTGATAAAGTGAGGCCATCGCTAAGCAATTCAATCCAATGCGCTAACAATGACAAATAAACTTAAGAACTTGCAGAAACCAGAAAAAATACTGTAAAGTCAAAAATACATCTCATGGATTAATTGAGTTGGCAATTTGTGAACTAAGTGAAAACTGATTTCTGCCATG
>JAULKJ010281874.1:0-13173 GCA_032355405.1 Rubia balearica | reverse complement strand
TTTTCCTCTCCCTCCTATCCTTTCTCGGCTTCTTGAGGAGCACCAGATTAACTTAGCCCAACTCCATTCAAACGTCATACTTTATGTTATGGCGTTCTTGACCCAGTGCCACAACTTAGGGATTACCTCTAGCTACGAACCGTTTAGGTCCCTTTACAACCTTTCCCGTAGCAAGGCCGTAATACATAAGGACACTGAGATTAAGGGTATTTTTTACACTAAGTAACATGTTTTTGAACCATCCTATTAAGAATTATAAAATTTCCAGGACTGGCACAAGCCTCTGATCTAAATTTTTGATAGTGAAGTTGAGAGTTAATATGTCCCTAGGTGGAATTGGAAACCCAAGTTCAATAACACTTCCACCTATTCCTCTCTGGAGGGTGTGGTCATGGATAGGGACTAGTTTTGGGTGAGTCTCTAGACATGTCCTCCATTTATGGAAAGAACGTGACCGGTTACACCTGGCCCCGGAAGTTTACGAAAAGTGGATTTATGGCCAGGACCCGATTTTAATTAAGCCTCCTCTCCCTCCGTTGAATCATCAAAACCCCTCTTTGCTGAGAAGAAAAATAAGAAGATGAAAGAGAGTGAGAGTAGTAAGCACAAAAAGGGTAAGAGGAAGACCCCTTCAATTTCTGAGGAAAAGGGCTTAAAAAAGCCAAAAGGCCAAGTTTTCTGGTTCTAAGCCATTAGAGCCTACTGTGGTTGAAGACCAGGGGGCTAATGAGATCGTGGGGGACTCTTCTAAAGGTTCATTCCCATTGGACATAGGTGTTAGTTTTTGTTTTAATGTTTTGTTGTTATTTTTGCACTTTTTTTTACTAAACCCCCACCCCCATATTTTTCTTTATTTTAGCGGGCTTATGCAATGAATTTGTTGACTTCGAGTCCAAAGAGGAGGAGATTACACTTGAAGAGCTTATCGGGAGCTCCCCTCTGGTATTTCAAGATCCTATGTAGGCACCGGGAGGACCCTTCATCCCGCAGTCCCTTCCCCCGATGGTAATACAGATGGTGGGGCTAAATTTGAGTCCCATGCTTATTCTAGGATCGAACATACCTCAGGGGAGGTTGGTCCCATTACCTTGGGCTTGGTTGAGCCTTCCCTCACTGAGTTCCCGGGGGTGGCGGGCACTTTGGGGGATCTCGACTCCGTCTTCCGGGATTTCTTGGCCAAGGCATGCCTAGCCAAGGATTTTGTTGCCGAGGAGATAGAGCTTTGGCAGAAGCTAGAGACTGCTAACTCCGAGCATGAGAAAGAGCTGAACAAGCTTCGAGAGTAGCTGGCGGAATATGAGGTGCTCCGGAAGAAGCTGCTGGAGTCTGAGAAGTCCATCGAAACTTTAACCCACAAAAATGGTTGGCTGAAGGACCTTCTTGAGGCATACATTAACAAGCTCGTGAAGACCCAAGGGCTCCAGTACTTTTTCTCTCCCCTCCCCTGAGCTTGCATGGGGCTTGCTAAAAATGCCCTCGCCACCTATCTGAGAAAGAACTTCTCAGCTCGACCATCTTTGGTGGAAGTCTATTCAAAGTGGTGGTATCAAGCTTTCACTACTCGAACCCTTCAAGGCATCCGATAGGATTTTCACCGTAGAGGAGATCCGTGAGCTTAACGTGGACGAGGACAGATAATGGAGAGAGTAGGATCCCCTGACTCGGCCGAAGCCCAGGCGCAGGCCAACCACTTCGATCACTCTCCAGCTGGAGCAGTCAGAGCATAGCTTAGGGGGAAATGTCTGAATTTCCTTAGAGTTTATTCTAGACATCCTTTTGTACCCGCTGCACCTTTGGGATTATAATTAATATGAATGAAAATTTATTCATGAAATTGAAGAATGGGCATGAGACTATCGAATAGCCGCTGGGTGGTACTGGTGTCATTCCCTCCACCTCGAAAAGGAACTCCGAGCCTCTAAGGAAGAGTTAGCATTATGGCGGAGTGGTTGGTACGAAATACAGAGGGAGCTCCTCGATGACCTGATCTGCCTAAGAGAATAACGGGAAAGTTTGGTCATTTCCCGTGATGGTTTGGTCGATAACCAAAAGCTTCTCCTCGAGCGGCATAACCAGCTTCTAACCGAGATCACCACCGATGTTGATTCAGCTCCATTCAGGAATGCTTGAGTGCAGCAAAGACTTTTAAATTGAAGGAGTCTTGATCGAGAACCCAGACGGCTATAGTTCATTACAACCATGAAGAACAAAAGCACTTAGCAGACACTAAAGCTCTTCATGATGTTGTTCGAGAGACCACGCTGAGCTCAAAGGCTGGAAAAGGACGAGCTAAGAGCTTCAAGCTCGAGTCAAGGACCTAGAGAGATTAGTTAGCCAGACCAAGAAACTGTGCCTGGTTACCTACTAAGAACGAGATAGGATCAAAGAAGATTCCAAGCAGCATCAAAACACATTCAAGGCCTATGAAGACAACATTCAAGCCTACTGTCTTCGACTTGGTATGGTGGTGCTCACGCTCATTAAAAACTTTGAGACGTATCTCCAGGAGACTGTGGACATCATGAAACGTAACGAGATCGACAAGCATCCCAAATACGGCCAAACTTTTGAGGAGGCCGAAGGATACCTTAAAGAGATAATAAAATAGAAGACTAGGGATTCGAGTTCACGAGCCCCTCCGAAAAAGAAATCTAAGGGAAAAAAGAAGAGCACACCTTCAAGTTCCCAGGGTCCTTATATTTCCAAACCTCGTACGAAGAATGGCTCTGTGTTTTCCCAGTTGGATCCACTGGTGGACCAGGAAGGGGGGTTATCCTCCGGGCCCTCTACTCAGCCAACCAGCTCTACTCAAGGGGTCCGAGGCCCGAGTTTGGAAGGCCACCAGGGTAGTACGAGATCCGTGCCAACTCGAAGAAGGATTCCTCTTATTAGTATCAACCGCGGGGGTGTCCCAATCAACTATCGAAGGGGCTCCTCCAACAGAGCGATCGAGATAGCTAAGGTGGATGAAGATCTTGAGGATGTTACCCTCTCTTGGAGGCCCAGAAAAATGGTAGGGGGACCGTCAGGCTCATCCAAGTGCAAGGAACGTCCAATCCAGATGGGGAGGCACCGAATTGGATGAAGGATTTCTTGACAGCCATAGCCCCCATCGAGTGCAAAGTTATGGAGAACCCCTTAATCCCTTTGGAGGATCTAATCCACCCCTAGCTTTTTAGCGTAGGTACTAAATACTTGGCTTGCTGTATTATAATGTTGTATTTTTTATCAAATGTATGTGGGGGGTTTGACCCCCTCACTTGTAAGCCGCTATTGCATTTCTTATGATTGAATAAAATTTGTTTAAGCCTTTTACTTGCTAAACAATAACTTGTAAATTTTTTCCAAGGGACTTGATTCCCCTAGCTTTTACTGAGCTATGGAGGCTTTTCGGTTATTTCTAGGGATTTATTCCTGGTGTTTTTATGTAAAGGGGATTTCTACCCCGAATTCTTGATAGGGTTTTTTCCCCTTAGGAACTTGTATATTCAGAGGGGATTTCGACATCGAGCTTCTGACAGGGATTTTTATCCCTTAGATGCTTATGCATGCAAAGGGGATTTCTTCCTTGATCGTTCGATAAGGGTTTTTATCCCTTGGACGCCTATATGTTTAAAGGAGATTTTGACCCCGAACTTTTCATAAGGGGTTTTTTTATCCCTTGGACACTTTTATGTTTTTAGGAAATTTTGACCCTGAGCGTTTGGCAAGGTTATTTTATCCCTTCGATGTATTTACGAAGGGTATTTTAACCCCAAGCATTTGATAATGGTTTTTATCCCTTATGCATTCAAATATGCGAAGGGGATTTCAACCTCGAGCTTTCGATAAGGGTTTTTTTTATCCCTTATGCACTCAAATATGTGAAGGGAATTTTGAACTTGAGCATTTGATAAGGGTTTTATCCCTTATGCGCTCAAATATGCGAAGAGTATTTCGACCCTGAGCGTTTCGACAGGCCACGGAGGCCCTTCGAGTTTTCGATATTTCCTATTAAAGAAAGTGAGGGATTTACACCTCCTCGGGTTATTATATGTTCTTGTATTTAGTATGAATTTGGAATAGTTCAAAGAAGCGTACTTAGATAGATAGGTAATAATAATTGGGAAATCTTTTCGACTTACAACAAGTATTTCCGTCGAAGGTTTTCCGTGGCCTATAGCTATTTTTCGGGTGAACTACTTCCTAGCCTTACCAGATCTACTGAGATTTAGGAGAGTAGTACCTCCTAAGGTTTGAGATATTCCATTTGAAGGGAATTAACTCACCTTGGAGTGTTTGAGTACATAGCTGCCCCCGGGGTATGCTTCAATGGCTCGGTAGGGGCCTTCCCAGTTTGCTGCCAGTTTTCCTTCTGGCTCCCTTTGATTCTTATCATTCCTCCTCATTATGAGGTCTCCTGGGGAAAACTGGACTTTTCGTACCCTCAATTCATGATACCGTTTGATTTTTTCTCACCTTGCCTTCATGGAAGGATGCCTTTTCTCTTTTTTCTTCGAGAAGATCTAGGTATAGCTGGCGTTGCTCGTCATTGACCTCCTGGTTTTCATTGCTAATAGAAAACCATCGAAAGGTATGTAGTTTTATCTTGGTGGGGGTTATGGCATCTGAACCATAAACCAAGTTGTATGGGGTCTCCCCGGTGGCAGAGGATTCTGTCGTCCGGTGCGACTAGAGCAAGCTTGGAAACTTATTGATCCAATTTCTCCCTGCCCCTTCAAGTCTTGAATTGATGCTATTGATGATGGTTTGGTTCGTAACCCCCACCTGCCCATGGGCTTGGGGGTGGTGAACACTGGTAACCCTTTGGTGAATCTTGTATTCTTTGCACCAACTCTTGAATGGATCACTAACAAACGTTGTTCCATTGTCCGTTATGATGGTTCGAGGGATCCCGAAGTAACAAATGATATTTTTTCCAGCAAAAAAAATCACTGCCTTTCCTTTTATCCCGATTAAGGCTTTAGCTTTGACCCACTTTGTAAAGTAATCCACATCCACAATTAAGTATCGAAAGTGGCCCAAGGATTTTGAGAAGGGGACCACCATATTGATCCCCCATTTTTCAAATGGGCAAGAGCTATTTATGTTCATCATTTCTTCTTGGGGGACATGACTGATTGGTGCATTCCTTTGACACTAATGGAAGGCTTGGATGTGCTTGTTAATTTCATCGAATATCTTGGGAAAATAATATCCCGCAAGGAGGAGTTTCTCAACTATCGACCTAGCCCCCTAGTAGCTTCTGCATGCCCCTTCGTGGGCTTCACGGATTAGATAGTCAGCTTTGTGGGGCTAGCACATCCTCGTGAATTACATATTTGGGGGCCTTTAGTCTATTTTTTTATCACTTCGATGGCACCCTCTGGAAGGGAACCGTCTCGAAAGTAGCTCATGATTGGTGTTATCCAGTAATTTTCCTCCTCGTCCATCATAACCATTGTCTCTTACTTATAGCTTTGTTTACTCAGGGTTTCCACCATCAGGTGGCCCTGGGATTGTGAATCCAAGTCTGATAATGCCAACTTGTTTAAGGCATCATCCTTGTGGTTCTTTTCTTGAGGGACCCGGGTTAAGGTTTAATGGTGGAAGTGATCGAGGAGGGGATTCACCACTTCCAAGTAGTGTTGCAGGCTCCTTTCCCTAGCCTTATATTCATCCTTGACTTGTTGGACCACGATTTGGGAGTCACTGAAAAATTTACAGGCTTCAAACCCTCATGTATTTGGCTAGCCAAACCCCTGTGATCAGTGTTTCATACTCAACTTCATTATTCGTAGCCTTGACGTCAAAGTGCAGCGCATATGAATAGTCTTTTTTCTCGGGGCTTGTGAGAAGGATACTTGCCCCGCTTCCCCTGAATGTGATGACCCATCAAAGTATAGCTGCCATGTCTCTTCATGATTTTTTTCATTATCCACTTCAAATTGTTCTTATGTTTCCACGATGAAGCCTGCCAAGGCTTGGCCCTTTATGGTTGTTCTTGGGTGGAACTGGATGTAATGCTCCCTCAATTTGATTGCCCATTTTATCACTCTCCCGAGGTTTCCATTTTGAAGAGCACCTATCTAATTAGGTATCTAGTAAGCAGGATGATCTCGTGGCTTTGAAAGTACGGCCAAAGCCGTCTCGCTGCATGTACCAAGGCCAATATAATTTGTTCTAGTGCGGTATACCGCGTTTCTGGGCCATGCAATGCTCTGCTTACGAAATAGATTAGGTGCTGGCCTTTCTCTTTTTATTTTATCAGCACCGTACTTAATTCTAAGGAAGAGGCCAAGATGTACAAGTACAAATTTTCCCCCTCCTCAGGCTTCATTAGGGTGGGTACGCTTTGCAGGTGCTCTTTTACATCTCTAAAAGCTTGGTCGCACTCCTCTGTCCATTCAAAATATTTTCCCTTTCGAAGGACCTCAAAAACTGGCAGGTGTTTTTCAGCACCTTTGGATAGGAATCAACTGAGCGCTGCTAGCGATCATGTCAGTCGTTGGACGTCCTTAACTGTTTGAGGTGGCTTCATATTTATCAAAGCTTCAACCTTCTCCGGGTTCACTTTGATCCCCCAACTAAAACCTAGGTGGAGAAACACTCCATTCATAAGGGGTTGTTTCGAGCTTCCCTGAAAAAAAAAGAATATCCAAAGTTCAATGACCACCACAAAGAGCGAGGCCACGATACAAACATATTTATCCACTTAAAAAGGTAAATTGACAGATGTACACGTGAGGACTTGCTCCTGGACTGTCCTGGGGAGAAGGCTCCTTGAAGTGAAAAGGAAAACGCAAATGGAAGCCCTATAAAAGGGGGCCAATCGAGGTGGGTAAGAGCAGTAGGGGAACGATGGAGAGCAAGCTACAAAATAGCCAAGAGAAAACAGTGAGGCTTCCGACCTCTTTGGACTTGAGTCTATGGCCTTTGAACTCTTTTCTCCCCACTTATGCCCCTCTTGCTTCTGATTCATAGCCTCCTCGATATTTTAGTATTGTTCCACAATTTCATGCAGTTGCTGCAGGGTTTCTGATTTCTTCGAGAACAATTTCTTGTATAGGTCGAGGTTGGACATTCTATTCATGTAACCAAGGATCACCCTGTCCTCGGTGTGGTTGATTACACGGAGGTTCTCATCCACATACGGATGATATAATGCTTTCATCGATTCACTAGGCCTCTGCTTACTTTGATAAAGCTCAATAAGGGTTTTCGTAAATCTTTTCTCTTGGAAAAATTGGCTCAGCAGGGCCTTTCCAAAATATCTATAGGAATCCAGCGATCCCTTTCCGAGCTTGTTAAACCATTCGTGAGCCTTCCCTCGGGGATAATTTCCCACCAACTTGCACGTCAATTGTTCGTTGAAGTCCCTCGAATTCATGAGACTGGGGAAAGAATGTATGAACTCACGCGGGTCTCTGTCTCCGCTATACGTGGGGAGCTCCTCATGTGGCCTTACATCGTTGGGCCATCGAGTCGCTATGATTACACAGGTAAAGGAGGAGGCTGCAACTTGGCCCGAAGGCCCAATCAACCTATCCAGCTCTCTCGTGAGGGCGTCACTCGACTCGCCTGCCATCTGCGGGTCTCTTTATTGACTTGATAGGAAGGAAGCATCCATACTGGGCATCTGCTAGATCTAGTTTGAGGCCAGCTATCCAGGCCACGGTCCCCCATGGCAAAGCTGTGATACAAGTGCTGGTGCTCTTGGTGATAAATGTAGTACGGGGGGACCCCTAGTCTAGGCCATGGATGAATTTGGCTTTCATAACCTGGGTAACTTCTTATTGGCCAGGTTCCCGATTAAGGGAACACCTGGTTTGGGATATGAGCGGCTGAAACAGGAATTGACTACGTCAACGTCTGACCCAAGCTAGGAAATGTTTGTTGAGGTTGATCCTGGGCCCCTATCTCCATGTTCGGTGAGTAAGATGCTCTTGGGGTGACCGGTAGCTGAAACCTTGGCTACACAGTTAGGGGCAACAAGAGTGGGGGTGCCATCGGTTGCTGGATCATCCTTTTCTAGAGCATCGAGATGTCCACCTGTTAACCAGCAGATCGTAGGGTTTGGGCCAACTGCACCAGATCTTGCTGGGACAAGGGAGGTGCAATGTTCGCGCTTTGAGTGGTTTGAGCAATGCCTGCAACTTCTCCCTCCTGCGAATTTGCTGAAACCTCCATGAATTGTAGTTCATCCTCTCGTCGCTGATACGCCTGGCTTTGCGAAGCAGGAGCTCTGAGGCCTCCTACCTAAGGCTCAACACTAACCTCCATTCGCCTAGGTGGCACAACACCCTCAGCCCGAGACCCCTCCAGGATTGTCGTCGTGGGGATCTGGTCCATGGCCGCCACTAGGGATCTGATCCTTGTGCTTGAGGGGAGTAGGGGGTTGGACTGCATCTTCTTGATTCCCCCCCTCTTTTTCTTCCCCGATAAGGGGATTGCACTTCCTCTCTGGAGTTTAAGGTTCCACCTTTGAATCATTTGCTTCTACGTAATGTGCTTGCTGTAGAAGCGGACATGAACAACGGAATACGCAGGCATGACAAACGGTCCCACTGGGCAAGCCAACTTCATGCACCCCAAATCGCCGCCGCTGCTTTGGCCGGGATCTACAAAATAAAGCCCCCTGAGTTTTTCGGGGGGAAGAGTCTCTGACGATCCGAAAGTGTGTATATAATTATGAATGAATAGTTGAGTATACAGTGTTACCTTTCTCCTTTATATACGATGGTAGATAAGCCAATTATTTTTTTGCTTGTGTTACAAGTACTAAACTTTTGCTTGGGCCAACCCAATGGTTATTACCCAAAAATTATTGCATTGTGTACAAATAGAGTAAATCAAGCCAGCTATGCTTGGCATTTGGGGACCCACGTGAATACTGATTATCAGTTCACAAAATACAATATTCGATAATAAGCTTGCGAACTAAGTACTAACAAAAATACAATAGGGCAGAATAGTAGAATTCAGAAGACAAATTCTTCAAGGTTATTTAAGAGGTATTTAAGGTGGGTTTTAGCGAATGGAGGGGTTGAGAGTAAGGATTATGACTTTGCAAAATACACACCGCACAATAAGTTTAACGAGAACACGAGATAAAATGGGTCTGGTGATAAGTTCTTCGGGAAGAACTGAAAAATCTCATATACTTCATCAATTTCTTCGAGTTTGGTACCATATAGACTTAACAGCTTTGAATGAAATAACTGAATGAAATAAGTGGATGAAATTGAATTCAGAAATTATAAAAGTAGAATGTGTGGATGAATTTGAAAAAATATCCTAGAAAAAAGAAAATGTACCAAACCCATAAAATAGTAAATAAATGAAAGTGTGTAATATCCAAAGAAACGGAAGAAGTACGTTTATGACTGTCACTTTCACGTTTGTAAACTCTACTACTCCGTCCCACAATGATGTTCCGAAATGAAAATGACACAGAGATTAAGAAAGTGGGGGACAAAGACTGAAAGTGGGGAACAAAGGTTGAAAAGTAAGGGACAAAGTCTGAAAAGTGGGGGACAAAGGTTGAAAAATGATATTTTAGGTATGATTGCTAGACTAAAAATAGAAAGAATAAATATAGAAAGATCATTGTGGGACATGCCAAAATGAAAATTCGGAAGATCATCGTGGGATAGAGGGAGTACATTTTTGTTTCCTTTATTTTGGGTGAAACACACACACGATAAATTTAATTATTAAGATTCTAAAACTACTATAAATTAGAGTTATCGTAACAATTTCTTTGAAACACTTATTCAAAATGTTACAATAGCTTATAAAGTGTTACTTAAACCTTTGAAAAGTGTTGCATAAATATTGAAAAGTGTTATCTAAATTTTAAAAAATGTTACATTAGATCTAATGTAACATCGCCTAAGGTAATACTTGTAAAAGTGTTACAATAGATTCAAAGGATTACAATAGCTCTTAAAGTAATACTTTTACAAGTATTACCTTAGGAAATGTTACATTAGACCTAACATAACACTTTTTAAAATTTAGGAAACACTTTTTAATATTTATGTAACACTTTTCAAAATTTTAAGTAACATTTTATAAGCTATTATAACATGTTAAATAAGTATTGTAAGGAAAGTGTTACATTAGGTTTAGTTTGTAGTAGTGTAATACTCCTTCAGTCCCAGTTTAAATTACCCATCAATAATTGTATACCGTTCGAAACACATGTTTGACCGTTAATATGATTAATTACGTATAATAATGGCAAATAAAAAGTTGCATTTTAGAAACTACTTATTGTGACGAATTCAACAATATCACATATAATAATATTATTTCTTATAAATCTATTCAAATATACAGTCAAATTTTGATAAAGAATAGTGTCATAAAGTTTGGGGTAATTTAAGTTGGGATAGAGGGAGTAATATATTTCCCTTATTTAACTTAAAAGGGTATTGGGATTTTAAATATTATAATTACCTAAAATTTTATAAAAAACGACATTTATATATGAGTCCAGGGTAGGAGTGCGAAATGATATATGTTCTTCATTTGTACCAATTGATCAAATTATCAAAAAAAAACTGAAACTGAAAGAAAATGTTAATTTCCACAACATGATACTTTTTAACTTAAATATTATAAGATTTTAAATATATGATAAGTTATATTTGAATGTTGAAACATAAAGATCAGTGTCAAAAGTATACTATTTAACTCCACTTTTATTCCTCTGGTTTTCCTTGGAATTTTGAAATAAGAATGAGAAAATATTTATTTCAAATTATCCCCTGTTAGGATAGACGAGATTGGCGATTGAAATTTGATTGGGATATTGATATTTGATAGGATTGATCACTGAAGATTGAAATAACATGGCAAGACCAGTCTCCGTGATGTGGCGCTGCTTGCGCTCAACCCGACCATTCTGAGCAGGTGTATAAGGGAGGAAATCTGAGGATGAATACCACAAGTCACAAAGTGAGCCTGCAATCGATGATTAGTGAACTCTGTGCCGCCATCCGTTTGAAAGATTTTGATCCTAGTAGAAAACTGAGTCTCAACAAATGTCTAGACTAGATAAATACGTCAAAGAAATCAGACTTTCAACGTAACGGGAAAAACCAAGCGAATCGTGAAAAATCATCGATGAAACCAGCATTGTAGGAATAGCCTTCTACCGATACAACTGGAGCCGGTCCCCACAAATCACAGTGCACCCTATCTAACAAACCAGTGGCTTGCTTATCATTGGTAGAAAATGGCATATGCTTGCTCTCGGTCATTTGACAAGAAGAACAACTGACAGGTGTAAGCAAAAGAGAGGTGACAGATATATGACTTTGTTTACTCAGTAACTGAAGAGTGGAGTAATACACATGACCAAGATGAGAATGCCACTGCTCAAAGGAAGCTCGAAGCTTTCCAGAATGTAATTCACCATTTTCAAGAAAATACAGGCCCGAACGATGATGATCTTTACCCATCATTTCTCCTGAATGCTTGTGCTTGATGAAAAATGCATCGGCATCAAATATAACAATAACAGGTAAATCACAAGTAAGTTTACTAATGGATAGTAAACTACTGGTAATTTGAGGAACCACAAGAACATCATTAAGAGCCAACCTAGAAAGATTATAATGACCAATATGAGAAATTGATAGTGAATCACCATTGTCCACATAAATGGAATTAGAACCACGATAAGCATGTACTTTCTCAAGATGACAAGTAGTGGAAGTCATGTGAGATGTTGCACCAGAATCAACAATCAATCGATCAAGGGAACGACTACCAAAGAAAGTCATGACTGCAGGGTAATGTTGTCGAGAAGTTCGTCAGAGAAATGGAGAGGAGTGGGCCGAGAAGGTCTGGAGACAAGCCGGAGATTTTCTGGAAATTGACCGGAAAAAAATACCCCGAAAAGAGGCTGTTGAAAAAAATGAGAGAAGAAAAAGAATGGAAAAATAGAGAGGGGAAAGGAATCAGGATCAAGATCAGTGAGACTCTGATACCATGTAAAAACTAAATGTTTGGATACTTTTTTATGATGATCAGTACGGTTCATATAGATTACAAGTATGAGTATGAAAGGAATGTAAATATCTATCAATCCTATCATATCCCAATCAAATTTCAATATTGCAATCAAATCTCAATCACCGATCTCGTCTGTCCTAACATCACTTCTTGCGCAAGTATTGAACGTATCATACATTTATGCACATTTTTAGTGTAATATATGAAGAATATATTAAACAATTATTTAAATAATGCAGTACCTTTTTTAAAAAAAATTCTTCGACGCTGCTCATGCACTCTTGTATATATGCAAGGCATCCAGTTGATTTCTTTGCACGGGAACTATTTTCAACTTACAACATAAGATTACTTCTTCTCTTTCTTTATTGTTGATCGATACATGTAATTGGTTTAATAATCAACCCCGGTTAAGATTTGAGTATTTGATAAAAGGAATTTCGAGTCCTCGAAACGAATCAAATAAACCGCGAAGTTTCATAGACAGCCCTAATTTCATAAACAGCCGAGGGTAATTAAGGGTTCACGCCGGTTGTCTCAGGTTCCGCGCCGGTGGCTCCGGGTTTTGAACCATCCTCAGTTTCAATGCCCTCTTCCCGACATTCGATGGCTACACACTCCCGCACTGGATCTTTACAGTTCAAGGATTTTTCTAATTATGACATTTCTGGTTTATTGAGTGCTTTATTTGCAAAGATTGAGCCTCGTAGTCATCGTTCTGCGGTCAAGGATCCAAACTGGGTTGCTGCTATGGATTCCGAGATGGCTGCGTTGCGTGCTCAGCAGACATGGGAGCTGGTCCCCCGATCTCCTCATGTTAATGTTTTTGGCTCTAAATGGGTGCATCATTTAAAGTACAAGTCTGATGGCTCACTTGATCGGCATAAGGCCAGGGTAGTTGCCTAAGGTTTTTCACAGTTACCTGGTTTTGACTATGATCATACTTTTAGCCCGGTGGTGAAGGTTTCCACTGTTCGTACTATTTTATCCATAGCTGTCACGAGAAATTAACCCTTGAGACAGCTTGTTGTTAAAAATGCATTTTTAAATGGTATTCTTGATTCCCCGGTTTACAAGGAACAGCCTGCTAGTTACAAAGATCTCATGCGTCCTGATCATGTTTGTCGTCTACGCAAGGCCATTTATGGATTGAAACAAGCGCCCCGT
>JAULKJ010281865.1:0-13174 GCA_032355405.1 Rubia balearica | reverse complement strand
TTTGTTAAAGTTGTATTAAGTTTTTCTTCTTATGTTGTTTTTTTTAATGATGCATATTTCTGAATGTTAACTTCATGTAGTTTGGATGTTATTTACGAGTGTTGAAAAATGTTGCTTGTTTAGGATGATTCATTAAGTAGGATTCTGAAGCTCTGCTTAAGATGTATTTTCTTCGCAATGGTTGATTTAGTTTAATTATTTTTTAAAGTTCTTACAAATTCTCTTGGATGGTGATGAATGTTGTTGCCAAGTATTGTGAGCTTACGAGCTGGGTAAATACTATAGTTTTTTGTTGCTAGATGTCGCGATATCTACATTGTTGGGCTCTTTTAGTGTTTGCAGTGAAGTACTGGCAACGGTTGCGCGCAGCTGCGAACAGAGCCTAATGTTACTGTTCATCTTTGCAAATTCAAATTCATAGAGCAGCGCGCAGCGCCCAGTTCAATATTTCCTTCAACCACATTGTACTTACAAAGCGGCTGCTAGCAGCTGCGGGCAGCGCCTAGTTCTATTACTACTTTTTCCAAATAAGTACCGATTATCACACAGTTTCATAGTGCTTGTGAGCCATACATTACATAACATACTACAAGTATACATAATATACCGAGACAAACATTTACGTCTAAGCCACTAGTCTCCAACCACCTTTCTCTTCTTTGATTGCACGACCTCCTATTCTATGCCATCTGCATCAATCCAAATGCCATCTTTGTGTTTCCTCCGAGCAGCTCCCGACTCATCATTAATCAGTAGGGGAAAATTGATGGAAACTCTAATTTCTCCATTGTAACCTCGGAATCAATCTCAGTGCTGAAACAATATTTCTTACCTTGTAAGACAAATGACAACTCTACATTGAACGGACCATCAACGTAGAAAAATTTCCTTGCTAGGTCGGCCAAAAAATGGATCATTTCCGTAGGCTTCACGACTCTTGTCAACCAGTGTAAAACCTTTTGGATCATCAGTTCAAACTCAATTTCTGTTGTCAACCCATTTGCACTTGAAAACGGGAATATTGAATTCTTCTTAGTCAAGCTCCCAAGTCTCATCAATAACGCTATAAAACGACATGACAACGAGGATCATTTTTTTTGTCTTTCTTACTTGCTTGCCACATTGTTTCAGACTCAACATAAACCCCACTGTTTTATGTCGTGCTCCTTGAATCTTGGTCCCTGGTAGCAAAACAAAAACCATTCATGTCGTATCCAGAATACATCAATATTGTGCAATTAGGCTTCCTTGCAAATGCTCAAATTTTTCTGTCGTACTGATCACAAACGTTTCATTATGCTCCAACAAAAATTTATTAGGGGGCCACGTTGGATGAATCTTCGTGATTAAATTAAGGTGCTCCATCACGTAATCTACGGTTTCCCTACAATTCCTCAATACATATAAGTGAACTTTCATCAGGTCGCTATGCAACGGAATAAATAACATTCCCCTAGACCTCGTTTTTCCCACCTTCCGACCAACATGTTTATTCTTTAGAACCCCAAAACTAGCACAATCCTCCAAATAACTAGAGTAAAATTCAATTACTTCTTCAGTAACATACATCTTAACAAAACTAGCATCCGGTCGACTCATACACTTCACGTATCCCTTGAATATTTTCATGTGAATCTCAAAAGGATACATACAATGCATACCGAGTGTGCTATATATCTTTATCTCTCGTACTAAATGAATAACCAAGTGAACCATTATATCAAAAAATGCTAGAGGGAAATAAATTTCCAACTTGCACAGCACAACAATAACCTCTTTCTGCAAGACATCCAATTGGTTGTGGTCAATGGATTTCGGACATATGGAGCTAAAGAAAAAATAGATTCTAGTGGTTGAGTACCTTACATCATCCTCCAAAACTGTTTGAATAGCAACGGGTAACAATTGCTGCATCAAAACATAGCAATCATGAGATTTCAACCCACTCATCCTACAATCCTCTGTAATTGCCCAGCTAACATTCGAAGAGTAACCAATAGGGACCTTCACTGATTTCAGACAATCACAAATAGAGGTTCTCTTCTCCTTCAAAAATGTGAAAGGTGCAAGGGGTAAATAGGTCATCTTTCCCTTCATTTCTCGAGCTAGGTCACTTCTGATTCCCAATTCAACCAAGTCCAACCGGGTATTCAAACTATCACTCATCTTCCTCAAAATATTCAACATAGTGCCTACCATACTTTCACAAACATTCTTCTCAATATGCATAACGTCCAAACAATTCCTAACCTCAAGATGCTCCCAGTACGGTAAATAAAAAAATAGACCTCCTTTTCCATGGACCATCACATTGCATTTTTCCTATGCCTTTGTGCTTTCCCAAAACTAATTTCAATTTTATTATCTTTACATGAATCTGCACCCCGACAAGTGGTGTTGGGGATTTCCTTCTTGCTTTTCCCACAACGAAGTTGACCACATCATCACGATATTTATGATTTCCTTGAAGTTATTTTCTATGCCCACAATACAATGTCTTATTCCTATGGATTAGCTGTTTGAATTTCGTTTTCTCCTCACAAATAGGACTTGCATTGGCCCCTTTGTAACATACCCCGACAGATTTCCATACATTGGAAAATCATTAATCGTTCAGAAAAGCATGTCACGCAATTTAAACTCCACATTCATATGCCCATCAAATACCGTCATCCCATTTTCTTCCCACAACACCTTCAAATCATCAATCAAAGGTCGCAAGAACACATTGATGTCATTTCCAGGTTGTCTGGGACCTGAGATAAGTGCAGGCATCATAACATATTTCTGTTTCATGCACAAATATGGGGAGTAATTATAGATAACCAACATCATAGGCCAAGAACTATGTTTTCATGACATATTTCCAATTGGATTCATCTCATCGGCACACACAAAGGAAGGCGTACATTTCTAACTTCCGAACCAAATGTAGGATACCTTTTGTCAAAATATTTCCATTGTTCGCCATCTGTCGAATGTCTTATCTTCTCTTCAAAAAGTATATCCCGCTCTGCATACCACCTCAAGTTTTTCGCTTCATTTGGATTTTCAAACAACCTCTTCAACCTTGGAATTATAGTAAGATACCAAATACACTTCAACAGGACCTCATCTTCCTCTTACCCAAACACCCATCAACATCACTCTTCACACCCTTATACATAGAACGTTTGCACAGGAAATTCAACCACATCTTCAAGGTCACCGTCATACAACACACAATCATTAGGACATGCGTGTATTTTCCTATATTCCAAACCAAGAGGGCATAATTTTTTCTTCGCCTCATAAAAAAATTTCGGTATCTCATTCCTATCCAGGAATTTATCCTTCAAAAGCTTTATGAGTGAATTCACACTTGCATCTCTCCAACTACTTGCTGCCTTTAAATTGAAAACCTCCATAAAAAGGGATATTATGGTATCCTTACTTTTACACCCGAATATAATTGCTTCCTTTTTTCTCTAGGAAGGCACTCAATATTCTAGGCTTCCCCTTAGAATCTCTAACAATGTCATCGAACATAGCATCAATGGTACAATTGTTTCCATCCATGTCGTCAAACCCACCAACCATACGTTGTTGATCTACCTCCCCACGAAATGTCCAAACAATGTAACCTCTATCAAATCTGTTCTTGAACAAGTGATATCTAACAACCCCACGTTCATCCAACCTCTCCCAACACAAGCATCGTTTCCATGGACAAAGTATCCTCTCCTCCCTACCTTAGGCATAATTAAGAAACGAATCTACAAAACCAGTATATTCACCACTCTATCTAGTTGCACTTGGACAATTAAGCATTTTCGTTCGCCTTGCAAGAATAGATTCTCGATCCATTGTATCTAAATGTCATAATATAAAATATATATATATATATATAAAAAATCCATAATTCAATATCAACACATTATAAACTAAACAAAAGCATGTTCTTAGGAGATAAATATATATGTACAATCTACCAATATAAAGACAATCATCTTCATACACCCACAACATGACAAAAACTCTATTCAAGAACTACACACTCCCCATGCATGAATTAATGGTTGCAACCACTACAATTTTAATGAAATTAACAGGTGCCAATTTTCTTCTAAACCGGTGCCAATTAAACCGGTGCCACTTCCAAAAAATCCTAATTTCGGCACCAATTTTTTTTAAAAACCGGTGCTAGGTTTAACACTGGTTTTCTATAGCACCGGTTTCTTAAAAACCAGTGACATTTTGTCACAGGTTTTACAACTCTAGCACTAGTTTTTAATAAACTGGTGCCATTTTAGTACTGATTTCTTAAAAACTGCTGTTACACTTAAAAAGAACGGTGCCAGTTAGGATGGGGCACTGGTTTTCAAAAACCGGTGCCAAAAAACTGGTGCTAGAGTTAAAATATCTGGATTTAGAATGAAGATGATGGGTCAACTACTGCATCAGTAGCACATTATCTGTTAATTCTCTACCATGGGGGAAAGCTAATTGCTCTTGACTGATTATGGAATTTAGTAAAGATTAAAATCTTTATGCTATTAATTTTGAGAACACCTTGCTTATGAAGTTACATAAGCTAATAGGCTATAATATTTAAAAGTTAAGCATACTTCTGTTTAGGAATTAAAACAATGAGAGTGCCTGAGATGAATTTGGGCACATGAGTTGATTTGAGAAAAATATTGACTGCTACTAGGCAGTCATCTTTTATAATATCTTGGCAAGTTTTGCAAAAGAGACCTGAGAAGCTATTAGAGCCTGAGGCAGATTCACTATCCACTTTATGGGTCATTACAGATACCTCAGTGATATTTACTAGTTTTATCAGCTAAGAGTTCATTTAAGATATGATCTTGCTTCAGATATTTTCAAGAATACAAGCAATGTTGATACCTATAGGATCTGACTGTTCTTCGGTAAGAAAGTAAGAGAAGAACCTTACAGCTCCTTGTCCTCTTTTAAAAAAAATCATAAATCTAGACTCCTTATGAGTTCTTGATTTATGATATTTGTTATTTTTTTTGTTTAGATTTCACTAGTTAATATAAATATTTGGCATTGGCATATCCTTCAGTGAGCCATTTGACCCTGTGTTTCTGTTTCTAGAAAATTTCTTAATCAGCCATGGCTAAGGTAAGGTTAGACATTACTTGATTATAGGCAGTTAGAGTTGTTGGAGTCTTATTCAGTTTCAAATCATTTTTCAACCTTCGTTAGAATTTTTTCACATTTCAAAATCTTATCAAATATGTTCTGGTTCTAGAATTTTAGATCAATTTTCATGTTTTTAATCTTGAAAGAAAATCTTAGCATTCCTGTGAGGTTAGTTTGGATATTCCAAGCATTCTCAATTAGCTTCATGAAAGTTGGATGAGTGATTTAGCAGTGTTGAAATCTAAAAGGTTTTGGACTTGAGGCTTGAGGATTTCCTGAAATGTGAAGTATTAAGGGGGCATGGTCAGACTGATCTCTGGCTTGGGTAGTAATTCTAGGTGTTTAGAATTAAAAGAGCCATTGATCATTGGCTATTCCTCTGTCTAGTCTTTTCTATACCCTACTTTTGGGTCTCCTATATGTCAATGTGAACAAGCTGCCAGAGGTGGGTATGGTAGACAAGTTTTCATCAGATAAGAACTTATTAAAATAGTTGATACTTTTATGATCCGAAAAGGATGAGCCAAGATATTACTCCTTTGAGGAAATTATATTGAAATCTCCTATTAAGCTGAGAAGAAAGTTAGTAAAGTTTTTTTTTAAAATTCCACAGATTATTCTTTTGTTTGATAGAGTGTTATACGAAGAGGGAGGCAGTTTTTGATATGAATCTCCTTACGAAGAATGTGGATTGCAGAATTTTGATGGTTTCTTGACTGTAATTAAGGGAATCTTGCACAACCCTAACCACAACTACACAAATCGCTCACTAACTATCCCGCACGATTAGCTAACAGATTTGAAAGGTATTTATAACTTAATTAACCTGAGAGATTAAAATTTATGAAAAATTTAAAAAGTTAAAACCATATCTAACTAAACTGCCTAAAATAAGATTAGATAAGGGAATATTCATCAAGCTAAGCCTTGAATGAATATTCTCTTATCAAATCTTACCAAATCTAATTCAAATCATCTTCAAAGGTGAATGGAGATAAATAAGCAACATTGAACGTAGTACTAACACCATAGTTCACTAAGAAAAGCAATCTTGTAAGCATTGTCATTTACACGTTCCAGTACTTCAAGATGACCATCACCACACGGACTTAATTTAGATTTCCGAGCATTTGGAAACTGTTCCGTGCGCAAATTAAGCCAAACCTAGTCCCCTTGTTCGAACCTCACCAGTTTACGACCTTGATTTACATTCTGAGAATTCAGAGCATTTGTCTGTTCAATCCTTAGTAGCACTTTCTCGGGTTACTTCTTAACAAAATCAGCCTTCTTTTCTCCATCAAGGTTCCTAGCACGTCTAAAATTCAAGTGAATAAGATAAAGAGGTGTAATAGGTAGGAAACCACAAACAATTGCAAATAGAGATAAAGAAGTAGTAGAATGAATAGTGCGATTATAAGCAAACTCTGCTATCAGAATGCACGCTTCCCAATTCTTCAAATTCTTTTGTACTAAGGCACGAAGGAAGGTACCAAGAGTACGGTTGGTAACCACCATTTCCTATCAGTGTATGGATGACTGGCTGTAGAAAATAGCAGTTCGGTTTCCAGTTTGGGTCATAGTGTATTCCAAAAGTAGGATAAGAACTTAACGTCACGATCAGACACTGTGCATGCAAGAATTCCATGCCGCCGAACCACTTGTTTGTGAAATAAATCTACCACGTGTTTTGAATTATCGGTTTTCCTACAAGGAATAAAATGTGCCATTTTTGAAAATCTATCAACCACCACAGAGATAGAATCGTAACCTGATTGAGGTCGCGGAAAACCTAGGACAAAGTCCATGGAGATATCAACCAAAAGATGTGTGGGAACAGGTAATGGATGAGGATTAGTTTTGGACTTACCCTTCAAACAATCCATACAATTCCTACAAATCCTATCAACAGAGAGTGGCATTTTCGACAAATAGAAGTGTTCTCGCAATAGATTATAAGTTTCAAGTGCACCAAAATGTCCCATAAGACCGTGAATGTGCTTCCCTAACAAGTAATTATCTCATAGAACATTGAGAAACACAAAGCCTATTATCACGAAACAAGAATCCTTCATGTCTATAAAACTTATCATAAGCACCATTATCGCATGCAGCATAGAAAGAAGAAAATCAGAATCAATTGCATATAATTCTTTCACACAAGCAAACCCTAGTATAACACACTCAAGACGTGTAAGTAAAGTACGCATACGGCTCAAAGCATCAGCGACAATATTTTCTCTACCCTTCTTATGTTGCAACACATATGGAAAAGATTCAATAAAACTAGACCACTTAGTATGGCACTTATTCAACTTCGTCTGACTCTTCATGTATTTCAAAGATTCCTGATCATTGTGAATAATAAAGTCTTCATGCAATAGATGATGTTGCCATGTCTCTAAAGCCCTCACAATAGCATAGAATTCCTTGTCATAAACAGGATAATTAAGAGCACCTCCCTTTAACTTTTCACTGAAATAAGCTATATGTAGATTATGTTGCATAAGAACAACACCAATACGAACACCAGAAGCATCACAATGAATTTCAATAGTACGGTTAAAATCAAGTAAAGCAAGAATAGGAGCATTACATAACCTTACTTTCAATTCATTTAATGAATTCTCTTGACTTTCACCCCACACAAATTTCACATCCTTTATAACTAGTTCATTTAAAGGTGCATGAATAGATGAAAAATCATGCACAAACCTTCAATAAAAAATAGCTAAACCATGAAACGATCTCACCTAATTTGTATTTATGGGAGTCGGCCATGACCTAATGGATTCAAACTTGGATTCACATACCTTGATACCTTCACTAGATACAAAAAAAACAACTTCCGATGCACAAAAGGTACACTTCTAGATGTTAGCATACGGTTTAGACTCACTTAGTGCAACAAGAACCATCTTAACATGCGGAATATGTTCATCAGTTGATTTAGAATAGATAAAAATGTCATCGAAATAAAAAACAACAAAATAACTTATAAATCTCCTAAGAACATGATTCATCAATCTCATAAAAGTACTAGGAGCGTTTGTTAAATCGAAAGGCATAAAAATTCATTCATACAATCCAAACTTAGTCTTAAATGCATTTTTCTATTCATCACATTCCTTTACTCGAATATGATGATATCCTTGAGTTAAATAAATCTTAGTATGAATCACAGAACCATGCAAATCTTCAAGCATATCATCTAACCTAGGTATAGGATGGAGATAATCTTGTTTATAGCACGGAAAGCAATGTACATATACCTTATTTTATCTTTCTTAGGAGCTAAAATGACAGGCACAACACAAGGACTTAAATATTCATGCACATAAACTTTTTGAATTAGATCCTTGACTTATCTTTGTAGTTCCTTTGTCTCTTCATGGTTTGCTTTATAAGCCGGGCGATTTGGAATGACTGAACTCGGTAGCAAGTCTATCTGATGTTCTATACCCCAAAGGGGTGGTAAACCATGAGGTAGTTCATCGAGAAAGACATTTTCAAATTCCTGTAACATTTTACCAAACCGTGGAAGTGCATTTATTGGAATATATTCCTTGGCGAAGTAACTTTCTTTGAAGTGCAAAATAAGAACAAAAGCATGATTAGCCAAAACACAATTGACATATCTTGTTAAGCATAAAAAGATATACCATAATAATTAGGAAGTTCATGCCGCATCATATAAATTGAAGGTAAAGGACAAATATGTAAAGACAAGATTTTTTGCGACTTTTCATAATCATTCTACGATTTAGCTGACTTTCCTGTCTGGGGATTAGCATGCCTTGGCTTATGATCAAAATTGAAAGGGTTTTTTTCTCCCTGTATCACCTTATGTCCAATTTCTCTCAAACTCATAGTAGGGTTTAATTCGGCAACCCTTGCTTCAGTCGCAAACTTCTCCTTGTCAACTTTCATGCATTTTTTAGCCTCGAGGGCTTCCACAGGAGAAAATGGTTTCAAAGTATACCTGGTTCTATTCTTAATCACAGTGATTTTGTTAGTGTAACCATTATGCATAGACTTTTGATTAAATTCCAAGGCCTACCCAACAAAATATGACTAGTTTCCATGGGTATAGCTTCACATAAGATAGCATCATGATACTTCCCGGTCCTAAAGTTAATCATGCATTGTTTAATAACCCTAGTCCCCCCACTACCATTTAACAAAATAAGTTTGTGTGGTGATGGATGAGTAGTAACAGGAAATGACAATGATTTAACTAGAAGATTAGAAATAGTATTACCATGAGATCCACTATCTATAATCAGTAAAAAAAATCTTATCTTTCACAAGGCAATGAGTATGGAAAATATTAACACAATGTACCTCTGAATCGGACATTTCAGAGTTGAGAAATATCAATTACATGAAGTTACCTTGTGTTTCTAGGCCATGTTCACCAAGATCATTTATGATGATCTCTTCATCTACCCATTCTTCCCTGCTTTCATACAATGCTGGCATAGCAACATATTCATCTTCCTCCTCAATTGTTGTCAATACTCGATCATGAGGACAATTACTATGAACAATTCCTCATTCTTTACAATGGAAACAAGTAGGAGCATTAGAAGAAATTGTATTTGATGAAGAAGAAGTAGACTTACTTGGATTTCTGCTAGATTTTTGAGTTGAGGGCGCCATCCTTCTTTCACTAGGATTATAAGTCAGATTTGAATAGGATTCCATAGTCTCACGACCGCCCATGGTGCTCAATCTCCCCGGCTAATCTTAGGGTTTCCCAAATCAAACCCTAGTTTTGATTGGGAAATCCGAACGGAGTCTTTTTTGGTCTCAATGTACTCTCGACCAATCTTGCTTTCACCAATAAATCTCACATTGACACATGATGTTAAAGCTTAACCAGTACTTGGACATTTTCCCATAAGCCTTCTATTAAATTATTCTTGATAAATGCGTTTTCTTCCTTCATCCCAACTCTTCTCATGGTCAATTCAAGATCTTGCTAATATTCATCCACCGACCAATTTCATTGCTTCATATTGCTCTAATAAGAATGTTGTTTCTTCAGACATGTAGGTGGAATGTGATATTAACGAAGCTCAGACTTCATCCCTCCCAAGTTGTAATTGGCCTTTTCCCGACATATGATCTCGATTCCTTCATGTTTTTCCACTATTTTGCCACATAGTTCGTGAAGGAATACTGTGCCACTTTCACCATTTCTTTCTTGTGATAATTTTTGAGATTAAACAGATTCTCAATCTTTCGCTCCTAATCAAGATGTCTCGCCTGATTTTGTTGTCCATCAAATCTAGAGACGTCATATATTTCAAACCCTTGATATCACGAGTAGAATCTGAACTCTCACTTGAATCTAAACTTGGCATCCTTCGAGAATGGTGTTTACTATGATGATGCTTCCTAGAAGACCCTCGGTACGATCTTCTTTCTAAAGCATGATCGAAATCTTTCCTGAGCTACCATAACCATGAAAACTGCAAAAATTATTATTGAGATCATTTTTCTTTACAGATGATGGAGGTGTCAGTTTGGCTATGCTGTTAAATTTCATTGTCAAACATTGCACTTCATTCCCAAGCAAATTTATTGCAACAACAAACTGATTTGGATCAAGAGTTTCATTTGGTTTGATCCGTTGGTGCTCCCAACTGTGTGGAGGTTCTTCATCTTCACGTGATTGATTACCTCGTCTACCATTTAGCCTCGTATTAAGGAAATAAATAGTTTAATATGAATCTTACTTGTAATTATAATTAGATATAGATTCCTTTTCCTTTTCTGTAAAGGTGTTTGTACCTCTATATAGTGTACCCCAAGGCATGATTAAAATCACACATTATTACCCTTATTTTCTACATGGTATCAGAGCCTAAAACCTAAAAATTTAAAGAAAAATTCCATTGCTTTCCCGAGCTCCAGCCATCACCGCCTTTCGACGAAGCTTCCCCTCATGCATCGCCGTCCACCAGCTGCAGCTGCTCACTTTCCATCTACCGATTGCCGATCGTCATGGCCATCACCGCGATCCAACGTACCCTGCCCTAATCTCCTGTGAGTGACTTACACGCACCGTCGGTTCAACCCATGCACCGCCTATACCAAATCATGCGTCATAGTGTTCGAATACCCGTACCGTCAATCCGCTTGTGCTGCTGATCTGCACCGATGACTACTCCTGGTTCCAGTTTCAATGTTGCTGAGCAAGCCCACATCGTTGTTGAAGCTGGGACTGATAAGTTACAGAATCCTAGTTCCCCCGATGTGATTGAATTTTACTCAAACAATTGCAGTTATAATCTGGCTTTGGGGGATCTATCCTGCTAGTCAATCTCTGAATGATTCTTACTTTCTTAGTACAAACAATGGTCCCGGTTTGTCAATCTTTCCCGTCATTCTGAAAGGTGAAGAAAATTATTTTGAATGGTCAGCTACAATTTCTAGGGCTATGCTTGCCAAGAAGAAGATTGGTTTCATTGATGGAACCCTTACCAAACCCGGATAATCATCATGATGCAGTTAATTGGTCGGGAGTTAATGCTACCCTTGTATGCTGGATATTGCAAACTTTAGATCCACTGTTGCGTTCAACTACCAGTTATTATTCCACTATTAAGGAATTGTGGGATGATCTTAAGGCCGATTTACTCTTGGGGATGGTCCAAAAATTCTGCAGACGCGTGAATATATACAGAATTGTCTGCCTCATTTAGTTTGCACCTGTGAAGTTTGCAAACCTCTATGCACATGTTACCATGCTGGAAATGTCTTTTAAGAATGTGAGAAAGACATGATCTATCAATTTCTCCTTAGACTTGATGAAGGCTATCACACCTTACGGACCAACATCATGACCCCCAATCATTTACCACTGTCATGCGCGTATATGCCCTTGTTGCTCAGGAGGAGAATCACAAAGCCGTTATTCATTCTCACGAGTCTTCATCTGACTCTATGGAGTTCTTCAATAACTATTCTCACCTCAGCTGATCACAAGAATCTCACATGCTCTCACTGTCATCGCAAGGGTCACAACAAAAATACCTGTTTCAAGCTCACCGAAGTACCTTATTGGTTCAAGGAGTTGAACCAGAAATCCAAGAAGAAGGTGCCATCACTATCGATGGCCTTTGCCTCTATCGGTGGACCGACCACCATGTTTTGCCAGTTGTAGCCTCATTTTTCCGGTACCACCATGTCCCCACCTGAACATGCTGCGGCCGCGTCCATCTTGCCCCACTCGTGCTGATTTTGGTCCTGCTCTGTCCGATGAACAATAGAGTACGGCTCTACATTTATTTAATCAGCTTAATGCTATTTCTGACCATGGGTTAGGTAAGTACACTTTACCATGAATCCTTGATTCGTGAGCCTCGTATCACATGATGGGTGACAGAGGTTATTTGATTAATGTCAAACTGTTGTTAATGCAGTGACTGTTATCTTGCCTGATGGTTCTATGCCATCCACATCCCAATATGGTTCTATTCATTTTGGAGATGTTACTCATACTCATACGCTCTACATACCTTCTCTACAATGACATCTATTATCATGCTCTAGATTGTTATCTGCCTTAAAATGTATAGCTTTGTTTACTGAAAATTATTGCATTTTGCAGAAAATCAGTACAAGGAATGTGATTGGAGTGGGTGAAGAGCAGGGGGGTTTATTGGCTTCATCTGTTGGATACGAATGATCGTCCTCCAATCTTGCAGTCTAATCTGATAGTTCCTTCAATTGGTCTTCTGATTTATGGCATCAGCATCTTGGGCATCCGTCCTCTATGGTGTTGTCTTCTGTTTCTACTCTTGATTCTAGCAAAAATAATGTTACTATACCTTGCTTGGTTTGTCATCAAGCAAAGCAGACTAGACATAGTTTTCCTTTAAGTTATTTGAATGCTAGTTGTTTGTTTGAATTAATACATTGTGATGTTTGGGGTCCTTATAAAACTCCATCTTCTAGTGGTGCATTTTATTTTTTGGCTATAGTTGATGACTATTCCCGATCAGTTTGGGTTTAC
>JAULKJ010281856.1:0-13174 GCA_032355405.1 Rubia balearica | reverse complement strand
TGAATAAGTAATCCAAGAGCTTGCCGACTTCTTCTTAAGTTCTTCATCATGAAGGCGATCAATCAAACCATTCAATGTAGTATCTCTAAGCTTCATTCTAGACCATGTCATAGGTCCAACTATGTCACTTAGAGGATCACGAACATAACCCTTCAATGTTTGATCAAGACGTGGAATGTCTTTATTTATGGTGGTAGTCATACCCTGATCTCCATCACACATATAATAGAGTAAATGGAAGATGAAGAGAAACTTGGGAACTTTTAATTTTCTCTCCAAATAAGGTACCCATGTATTCTCTGTTTATTTTATTGGACAACAATGCTACATATAAACCAATATTGAAACTTTACAATAAAGGTCAATATTTAAGGATAAATTGCCATCATATAGTCATGAACTCAATCCAAGGTTCATAAAAAACACAGAGATGTGAACAAAAAAAATTGTGAATTATATCTTTTATTTAAGTTTTCCATTGAAATTCCAAAACTTTTGGTGTAAGATTTTATAATAAATTAGATATTATAAGTAAATTTAAAAAAGGAAATTGGGGAATGAAACCCATTCTAGAGCTTAGGAGCACCTAATACAAAATGAACTGAGAATGAAACCTGGTACTTTCCCATTGACATATTTTGGTTGCCCTATTTACAAAGGCAGAACAAATACCATACACTTCCAACCCCTGCTTGAACTTTATGATATAAAGTTTTAAAATTGGAAAAACATTTTGTTAAGCATGACTGGTAGATTGACACTGATAAAGTATGTGATGTATTCTATCCCACAACCTTTGTGGACTGTTATGGAACCCCCCAAGTTCATAATAAAAGTGCTAAAAAGAAACGTCACCAGATTATTTTGAGAGAAAGTCAAAATGGAAATAAAAAGATTTGGTTTAGTTTAGATGGAATGTGCTTCCCACAGGAACAAAATGTTTTAGGACTGGGGAAATTAACAGGCATCATCGACACTTTCTCTCTAAAGTTATGGTTGAAATTCCAACCTGGAATCACTCCATGGGCTCAGTTTTGTGGTCACAACCACTAAACAAGAGAAATTCCCAAAACTGGAAAAAGGATACTTAAAATGGACTTATTAGCACTTATCAATGCTAGGGTTTTAATAAGAAATGACCCTTCAAATTTATTACATATAACTGGACTGGCTTTGGATCATTGATAGATATGATTCCCCCCAATACAATACATGTAAATTTGTCAATTGCTGATTTTGTAAATGACAAGGATGTATACATGCCTAAGCTTAATCACTGAACCCTAACATCTTATTTTTTCTACAGGAATAAAAACTCCAACAGGAAAGGCAAGGTAGAATGGTTTAGAAACAATCTAAAAATGGAATGTTTCCCTTTACCGAGCTATTGCTCAACATAGAGGTAACCTAAGATCCTTGAAGCAAGTTTGGAAGTTTAATATACCAAAAAAGTTCTCTCTATTTTTATGGAAGTGAGTGAATGTTATGCTACCGTTTGATGATATACTTGTATTTTCAAACATCTCACTTGCTTCTAAATGCCCTATGTGTCACAATCTTGATTCCATGTACATTTGCACAACAAATATGATGTGAGATTAATGCTATCTTAGGTATTACATGTCCTGATTTTAAGTCCATATTTGATAGGTTCACATTTTACTGGTCTTCCAAGGGAACAACTTTTGTACACTCCCACTTAGTTAGCACCTTACCCTCTTTTGCATGTTGGAATCTGTGGAAAACCAGAAACAACTTTTTATTTGATGAGATAAAGCCTAACATCATAAATATCATGAAACTCATCAAAGACGACATGTTTCTAGCTTTCTATAAAAAACCACATGTGAGTTGTAAACCAAATGACTAACTTTGGGTCACAGCTAGTCTTATCCCTAAACTGAATATCCTTGAGAAGCCTAAAATCATGAGATTTAAATGGATTAAGCCTTCATGTCAATTTAAAATCAACGTAGATGCTTCCAGGGTAAAAACAGGGTCTTTTGTGGAATTGGAGTTGTCAAAAGAAATTAACAAGGGAAATTGATCAACGATTGTTTCTATTCTGAAACGCCTACCAGTAGTTTCCATGTTGAATTACTAGCTATTCTAAAAGGAATACAAATGGTATAGAATTTAGGTCACAACCAGTTCACCATTGAAACTGATAGTACTCATGTCGTTCAATGTATAAAGGATTCACATAAATCCCCATAGCAACATTTTGACATTGCACACTCTCTCATGTGCTGCGAGAAGGGAATCAAGTTGCGGATAGATTGGCTAAACATGCTAACAAAGGAAAAATAGAGTTTTACAAACTGATGCATAACCAACTAGATCAGAAAACAAAAGGTTTGCTACACCTAGATAGGTTTAATGTACCAAACATAAGAGTACTTTGAATGGATGCTACTGATAAAACTATTTGCAGGTCACACTTTGGGCTCAAATGAAGGAGAATAACCAGCTCATAAGCAACTTAGCTAGGTTTAAAAAGAATTTTGGGCAGAACGGATGAAAGAAACATATCCAGAGGATCACAAGACCAGAAGAATGCATGCACCTGGAAGAATCATCTACACAAGTCCAGAAGGAATTTTGGGACACACCTAAGTCCACCCTAACATAGGAGCAAATTGGAAATCTGGCCGATGTTTAGCACTAACACAGGAGGTGGAGGTGCAAACACCGGAAACATCTATAGTATTTTACTTTGTTTGCCTTTCCATGTTGTAAATCAAAGGATGAAGTGGCAACTATTTTGCCTTTTGTTTCTCTTTTGTAAGATGTCAAGTTCAATCTTGACCAAATCTCTTGTAAAAACTCAATCAAATCATTTAGCTAGGATTAGGGAGCTTAATAAACGTCCCTCCCATTAATATGGTTTTTGATTAAAAAAGGATAATTAAGTTGTGGTATTAGTAATGCTAAAATTTAACAACTCATGTCTTTTGTTTAGGAATATGTATGATTTGCTCATAGGGACATTGTTGATAAATTGTAAACCATTATCCACATGAAATTATAGTTTGATAATCCCATGAAAATAAATCTTTGTTGTTTCCAATTATTGAACTGGATTTTAAAATTTATGATAGTGGTCAACATTATAACACTTTTGTAATATGTTTACACTAACCATACAATAGAGGCATACTATTTTGTTTATCCCTTTCGCATCGAGATACGTCTATTTTGATGTTTTCTTTTGAATATAAGTGTATCTTTTAAAACATACTCTACATTTCACCATATTTTGATTGCATCCCACTCTAAACTATTCAAGCCTATCACCTTTGTTGATCTCTCTGACTGGCCATTCATACGCGATCACTCATCTCTCTAGGTGGAGAAATAATTAGAGTCTCACATATAATAGATGAAGCAGCATGATGGAGAGAAACACTGGTTCGGGCATGGAACCTCCTTTATAGGCCCGATTTCCACTAGTGTGACATGAAACTAAATGAGTAAAATATAGACAGTTTACTGTTCAAGATTATAATCCAATTATAGCAATATTCATATTCAAAACTTCTGTTAATTTTCTTGGTGCAGTTAATAACTATCTTGCTGTAGTAACCAGAAAAATAAAATGTTATTGCAATCAGCCAAAACTTTGGGTGCTTGGTTTCTCCCACTTTTTTGGAGGGACCCCCTAATTGCAAAAAGAAAAATATAGACCAGTTACGTCAAAATTGATTCTGATCAAACCATACGTAAATAAAGTTCATTAACATTTATACTACTAAATATGTAGTTTGTATTGTACTATTAACTGGTATGATAGTGAATTTTATTCGTTTTGGTCCTTTACGGGCTCATTTGTTTTGCTAGTGGGCCGAAATTGTTAGGCTCACATACATGTGCGACATCGGTCACGTTTCGGCAACTTGTTGACTAAACTGATGTAGGTGCAACGTCACTTCTTGTGATGCGGACATCACATGGTTACAAAACAACGTCGTTCCAAAACTTCTATAAATTAGAGACTTGATAAATTCATGTGATATATAATCAAAACGTTATGCTTTGCCAACATACATGTTTTAAAATATGCTGTGTTATTAATAAAATAAATGGAAATCATAAGTAATATGTTACAGTAATCAATACACAGTTGTTAGTAAAATCAACATACAAAGAGTAAAGATTAATATATATTTTTGGTAATGATAAACTTTAATTTATTATGTATTTTACTAATGTGTGCAAGTCAAATAAGAATTTGATTCATTCCTATGGACAATGTTGATAAAATTTAAAATGTTATACACAAAATGATATTTTCATATAATCTTTACAAAAGTTACAGAAATGGATTTCTATTTTTTTATAAGACCCTGTAACTATCACCGTTGTTGAACAAACACAAATACACACTTGGGTTCTACCTATTCTCTTCAGCGAAACTCGCACTTTCCTAAAAAAAATCAATAATGGCTTCAAAAACAATTAAGATTTGGAGGAAGCGACACTCAACTCCTTTCTCCTCGAGCTCTGCCCCACGACTATCCTCCGTTTCTCCCATCAGGCCACCACTTTCGCACAACTTGTCGTCCCTCCACCACTTGCATACGTCTCTCCATTCCACGACAGTGACACCACCTCAGCTTTCTTGTCGGAACACTCATTTTTCAAAAGTGACGAAGAACTTATCCTTCCAATCCATCACACTTCCACCACTAGGAAACCGAAAAAATAATATCAGCGCCAATTTCAAATTCCAATTCCATATACACTTATGGCGATAGGAGATTCCGGCCTCAGATTCCCAACAATCGAATAGGTTTCTAACTTTTTTCTCAAGTCAATCTAGACCTAAAAAAGTTTCAAAAACTATCAATTGTGAGTTTGAAATAATGTTTAACATAAACTTATGTTAGAATGAATTAAAAATATAAACATTATATGGTAAATGTATTTTTTTAGACAAGGGAGAAATTTTTGGTGGGGAGGAAATCGCTCAGCAAAGATGAACATTGTGAAGGATACTTTTGGGGAAAATATTTTTCGGGAAGGACAAATCACTCAGCCAACGAATCCATATTTCATCACACAAAGGAAAAAGAAAAGGGCAACTGAATTGGTATGTTTTTTATATCTATTATATATTTATTTATATTTAGAACTATTTAAATTATTAATTTTATTTAAATAAAAAAATCCAAATATTTATGAATTGTAAAATTTTATTGTATATTAAATGAATATTATATATAAGTTTTATTTTTTCATAAATGCAACATTTAATTTTGTAAAATTTAACTACAAGCTTTACTTAAAAAATAATTATTTGCTTCGCTTACTATGATATTTACTTATTTGTTGTCCAATTGAGATTTGACTTTTGTGAGATGACTAATTATAGTAAATACGTAATTAAATATTGTATTTTAATAAATTTCTTTTTGTTTCTGAAAATTAATAAAATAAGATTATTAATATCAAATTTTAGATAGACCTGAGAGGTGCTATTCGTCTCTTTGGAAATACCCATATATAGAGCTGTCAATCTCTAATCTGAACCGAGAACCCGACACGTACCGAGACGACCGATTCAACCCGAAAACCGATTTAACCCGAGATATTTCAAGTCGAACCCGAACCCGACAAGACCGATTCAACCCGTAACCTGATTATAACCCGAGAGATATAAACTCGAACCCGACACGACCAGACTCAATCCGAACCCGAAGCCACATGACCAAAATCAACCCGAACCTGAACCCGACATGACCAGACACAACCCGAACCCGACACGACCACACTCAACCCAAAACCCGATCTAAACCTGAACACGATCAACCAGGCCTACAATCAACCCGATAAATCAACTATATAACCCTTTGTGTAATCAACTCAAAATACTTTTGGCTTTTGTAATAGACCCAATTAGGAATGTTAAAATATTCATTCAACTCAATATATAACCAATATAAAGTAAAAGTTGATATTTTTATAATTAAACAATTATTTCATTCGTCCGACTTCATTGGATTTTGCCCTTAAAATATCCAACACCAAAACCGTCCCATATTAAACCAAAATAACCCAAAAACACCAAATTAATCGGATTCAAACCGAATACTTGGATTGTTTGGACACAGCCCAATAATTAATTAATGGGTAAAATTTTTACTCATAATAAACAATGAATATTGGATCGTTTGGCACAATCCAAAAATTAATTAGTGGGTCAAAATTTTAACTTACACAGTCATTAGAGGATATAGTGTTCTCTTTTACAATATTAGAAGAGGACAAACATCACTTCATGTATAGAATATAGGGATGCCAACCGCATTAATTACTATTATTAAAATTTTAGAATTATTGGCAAGCATTCGACGAGGAGAAATCATTTATTCCTCATTCATAGCCTTTAGGTAGTCACATAACTCTAGCTTTTGATACATGTAGTTTTTATGAATTATATTTTTTTAATATTTTATTTTTATTTAATCCATCTAAATGGAAATAAATATTTTCTCTACTAAAAAATAACCAATGTTTAAAATTTGAGTATGATTCTAAAATCAGTTAGAGTAAAATGCTTAGAATACCCACAGTTTCTAGTAAAGTGCAAATATAACGCTCAATTTTTTAAAAGTGTTGATATACCCATGGAGAAACAAAATATGTACACTTATACCCGTGTGCCCGCTTATATTAGTAAGAATTTGATAGGGTACAACTGTATGCTCAGATGACTTTAGCTACAACTGAACTTTCAAAAAACTCGGGGCTATATTTACACATACCAAAGAATTTAGGGTTATATAAGCACTTTACTCAATCATTTACTCCCTCCGATTTTTAAATATTGGCACGCTTTCTTCTTTGGGAAGGTTTTTTATATTGGCATTCTTACACTTTTTCCATTTTAAGAGGAGACAACAATCAGAAATTTCAATGTTACCCTTGTCAGTTTCCAAAATTTACTACAGGTGATGACCCACTTGAACCATCTCACTAAACTATTGGACCGTTCCTAATCTTCATTTTATAGCCGAAAAATAGGTGAGGAAGATTAGGAACGGTCCAATAGTTTAGTGAGATGGTTAAGCTGCAAGTGGGTCATCACCTGTAGTAAATTTTGGAAACTGACAAGGGTAACATTGGAATTTCTGATTGTTGTCTCCTCTTAAAATGGAAAAAGTGTAAGAGTGTCCCTTCCCAAAGAAGAAAGTGTGCCACTATTTAAAAACCGGAGGGAGTAGAACCCATTCTTATCTCCCCCTCATTTTTCCCGCCATTCCACTCCTTCACCGCCTCAAATTTTCACCATGAACTTCCGAAATTCCGATGAAAATCCATTCTCTACCTCATTCCGACCAAAGCCCCTCAAAAATCCAACCCAGAATCACATAAATCATCCCCAAATTTGGCCACAAGCACAAAATAACTTAAGTTTTAAGTTCCTTAAAAAATCTCAACTTTTTTGGGAATGCTACAATAGTTGGATTCCATTTGATATTGGGAAAGATTTGAACATCATTCCTATGAATTTCCCATGCTCAAATTTGGGTACTTTGATCCTCATATTATTCTAGGAGAATTTTTGCCAATTTTTGAGATATTTTTGGAGATTTTGTTTTGGGATTTTAAGATTTTTTTGTAGACCACACTTGAATACTTTTGTGAGGGTTATTAGGGATTGAATTATTGAGCCTAGGACATTTTTGTTAGAAATTGTGAATTTTGGATAGTGTTTGCTACTGTTAGTGAGTTTGGTCGTGAATTGTGGTTGCACATTTTTGGTGGATTTTTAGTGCTATTTTGCTATTTGTTGCCATCTTGCTGGATTGTTTGTGTAGATGTCACCGTGGCATAGTGTTGCTAGTTCATCCTCTTCCGTGGCACCATATATGGGGTTGGTAGCCCTCGAGGGTAGGCACGAGATGAAGTGGAGAAACCTTGAGCAAAGGGTTGTCCTCGAGACAAAGTTTGCGCACAAATCTATGAAGTATTTGATGAAGATGGTGGGGTTGAAGGACTTTCTAAAAAAATAAATCCCCACCTACAAGAGATAGACATTGGAGTTGTTGTCCACAGTCGAGAGGAGTATGACAAAATTTGGGGAGAAGTGTGTTCAAAATCTGGGCTACCCAGTACAGACAACTGCTTGCTTTTATGGTTGATGACACCAAACTTGTCCAGGCTGCGTGGATACTTTTGGGGATAGATACTATGAGGCATAGCTACAGAGTGCCGGTAGAATCACTCTGGGAGGCATGATCACCCTCTTAGCCTTAGCCTCAGAACTCCAGGCAGATGAGTGACCACAACAATATCGAGTCTCCCGGCTATCTGTACACTCCTCCTGCTTTGGTCGAGGCAAGGATGATCAGAGTAGATGACCATCATGTCATATGGCTATACGATGGGAAGATGGACCTATTCATGCCTCTCCCACATTTGTGGAGGACAACGTACTGAAGTCACACCACTTTTGAGGCTTTATGCATAGCAGTGGATGAGGAGTTCACAACAGAGTATAGGGCCACCTCTGGGGCGAGAGGATAGGACAGCTAGCTCGAGGATCCACGGCAGTCAGATCAGCCTAATTAGCCTGATTCAACCAAGGAGTGAAATTAGCCATTATCGCTCCCTTCAATGAGCAACCTCAGCAACAACGACAACCACCACAGTATTATCACTTCCATAGGCAGCCCTAGTATGGGTATTAGCCATTCTTTTACCCCGTCCAACATAGAGCAGTAGATCTGCGAACAAGGACAATTGTAGAATATGAGCCACCAGCTTCGTGGGTATGTCGATCAGATGGAGGGATTGGTTCGAAAAGTACCCAGTATGAGGGTTCTATACTCTCTCCCCTACGCCTGGTGTCCTAATCTCACAATCGTTTAAAAAGGAGCATTGGTTCTTCAATGTCACTAGATCATTTTTGGCCATAACACTTTGACCATCCTCAACTACTTGACTACCCCTTCTTCCCCTATATCATCTTCACTGATGACAACCTCATTATTAGCATGGATCTCACTGCGAGTCACCTCACTGATGCTAACCTCATTTTTTGAAACATTGCTATCCATTTCCCGAAATTAAAGGAATAGTAACTGGTTACCATAGCATTTACATTTTAATGCAATTACAACCAAAAACATTTTGAAAACATTTCAATTTTGTTATATATACATCTCTTCTTTTTACACACGAAGTCATTTTAGGCACCACATATATCATCCTGTTTGGACATGGATTTGTTGAATATTTTCCTATATAATTACTTCTTTTCAAATATTACATCCCCCAAATCACAAAAAACAGTATTGCAACATTTAGCTTCTCATGACTCCGTGGCTAGAAGATCTTATGGTGTATAAATGGCCTACCCGGTCCTAATCAGCCAAAGATGAGCATGTGAAGTGGTAGCTTTGCTGAATTAGGGTAGTTCGCTAAATCCACGAAGGCTGAGAAATGCCGCATCGCTCACTAGCCAACCAACCATGAAAATAGCAAAAGCACTACTTGCCAAGACACTCAATACTAGACCACGATCCAAGAGAAGGGAACTAAGAAATGGACCATGATTACACGATCAAAACCTTGTAAATAAAGATAGAAAACGCCAAACACAGTAATTGACTCTTTAGCCAACAAATGCATAAGCAAGAACAATACTGACTTGACGGGCGAGTCCTCACCTCTTCCGAGCTTCCTCCCTAGAACTTTACTGATGGATCGTTTCAAAGAAAAAGATTATTTTATTCAGCAACATGGAAAATATAATTTAAATATTGGACTTTATTACTTCTTCAAACACCTCAGTCTTTCATCTTTCTTTTCCCTTCTTATTCTTCCCACACATCATCGTTCTCCTCCCTATCAACTCGTAAGTTTCTCTATTTTTATTCTCCCCCCCTTTTGTAAACATTTTTCTTAATTATGAATCTATGCGGTGTCTCATTCTGCCAATTTTGTTGTTTATGCTTGGCCGGAAGTGATCCGGTTGTTTTCTCCAGTGTGTTACCTATGTCACTTTTTTACTTTTTCCGGAATACGATGTCTGTGTTTTGTAGCTCTAATCAATATGGTTTTCAACTCAAATTTTAGGACTACTTGAATGTTTACCTCTAATCCCACTGATTCTCCCGTAGAGGATGTCCGGGTTGATGATGTTGATTCACGGGAGGATTTTGATCATCCCACTTGTTCTTCTGCCATTAATAGCATTCTATCTGAAGACTGCTTGGAAAATTTAAAAATTAACTTTTCTTTCATGTCTTCGTTTGAACTCAAAGGTCCTCTTATTTCTGAGAGTGTTCGCACTCCCTCTGTTGGTTATATATCTTGTTATTATCTCAAGTTTGGTCTTGTCTTTCCCCTTTCCCAATATATCATAGATTTTCTTCTATCTTATCAAATCGCATTGTCTCAGTTTCATCCTAAGGGTATCACGATCATTATGGGTTTTCACTATGTGTGTACCCATGCTAATGTCCCTTTTTCGACTGACTTATTTCATAACTTGTATCGGCTTGGTAAGGTTAAAAACTCATCTGATGAATTCCCTTTTTATCCCATCATTCCAACTATTGAGTTTGTCAGTGGGTTTCATAGAAACTGCGGTGTGTGGCGCAATTTTTTATTATATTAAACTGGATTCTAAGTGTGAACAAATTCTTCAGGCTTGGAACTACAATATTCCTAAGTCTAACCTTCCTAAGCCAGGATTTTATCTTACTTCTAAGTCTGAGGTTGTTTTAAAACTCGGAGAACACTCGATAGGTCTGCACCATGCTGAATATGAAAGTGAAGGTGTTTAATTGTTGTTATTTTATGGTTTCCCTATTTCTGCAATCTTTCTATTTATTTTGATGCTGTAGATTTATTTAGCTATCACCTATTTTTTTTACTATTTCTCATTTGTGTTTGTGTGTTCAGTTGACTTAAGTTGTATGTTGAATGACAGGCATGGATCTAGTTAGCTGAAAGATGGACATATCATTTATCCCTGACGATGAACCTGAGGAGATGGAAAATATGTCCTTTCATCCGCATGATACTGGTGTTGATGGTGTCTCTTAGGAGAATCTTACTTAGGCGAACTCTCAGTTAGCGTAAATTGTGGGCAGGATACTGGAAGGAGAGAAGGTATCTGCACAATGCTTCCGCTATTACTCAGGAAGCAAAAAAGAGAAAATCGGAGTGGTTATTTGTCCACTGCATTGGATACTTGTTGGAAAAAGGGGCACACTAGTTATTTCTGCTCCAAGCCTCCCCTGCAAAGGGGTAATTTGTTGGCGGAAGGGACTACTACTGCCATTTTTTCCAAAATTCCTTTGCATGAGTCGATGGTTGCTATATGTTCGCTGTAATTTGAAAATGATTTTTCTTATACTAGTATGCTTTTATTATGATGGCGGTTGTCATAAGATTGGCGAGAGTCTCAAGCTCGTTGGTGAGCGGGTTACTAAATTCTCTAAGCAAGATGGTTCGATGCTGGAGCAGTATGAAGCTAATGAGAAGGAGCTCGAGACTATGAAGATCTTGCTTGAAGTTGCTGAGAATTGTGTGCAGGCTGTTGAAGAATAAGCCATTAAGCTCCGTTGTGAATTGGAAGTGCGGACTAAAGGTCTAGTTTCACCCAGTTATCCCCAAGTTCTCGCCGACCGGTTTTCAAGACGAAGTCCTTCTACAACCTTTTTGAAGAATTTTCTAGTTTCGCTCGCAATGTTGGTTGGTGCGAGGCTTTGGTGGAGCTGTGAAAAATGAATCCTGCCTTTAAGGTGAAGAGATTACCCTCACTGATTAAGTGCAAAGAGATATTAGAGCAGCAAAAAACTGCGCTTAACACTGAATTCGTCAATAAAATATTTGATTGTGGACATCCTTATGCTTTGTTATCGCATCTTGCTGGTCTGCCTTCCCTCCCTTCTATTTTTGAGATTCGAGAGTGCAGATTTGACCATCCTGACAGCCTCCTATTTGCTTCTCCTGATCCTAAGCCATATCCTAACCCACAGGTTAATGCGAATGTGGAGAATTCTTCTTAGAATGCAAACAAGAGGGCTTCTGCTCTCGTTTCCAGAATATGCGTGCTTCTGCTGCTATTGTTAGTTAATTTTTAGAGTTATGGTACTATTTGAATTTTATATCTATAACGTATAATGGTCGTTTAATGTATGTTTGAACTACGTGCACTGCTTTCAATGTGAATTTGGTATGCCAACTCAAATTTTGTACATTTTCCCCTTATTTATTCGTATGCATAGATTTGATATTTTGATCGACAGTAGGTTTTTAAATCCTCTTGATATCTTAGGCTCCAGTGTTCGTGCAGAGCAACATTCTCAGTTTATGTCTTCCAGTTCGTGTTACCCTTTTAGACTAGTTGAGGCGACCACTTCCTTATCAAAGGAATTTTTGAGCTACTTTCTAGTGATTGTTTTTCAAATATTGGGAGTTCTACCTTGGAATCTATTCCATTATTTCTTGGATGGTGGTCCCTACCTCTTCATCATCTCCATCCTCTCCTATGAGTTGTCCTTGTTGTAAATTTGTACCTGATGGTTACAATATTTAATCCCTCGACAAGGATATCGTTCGCAGCTCAGTTGATCTCAAATCTGTTGGTGTGTACGTATGTTTGCTCAACAATTCCAGCCATGTTCAGTAGTGGGAACTGTCGTTGGGCATTTTTATCTAAAATATATGCTACTTAACATCAACGATCTGGAGCTTGGATGGAAGAAGACCATAAGAAAATCACAAGACGTTATTTGGGAGTTGAAAGGATTGTGCGCCCAACAGAATAATCTTATTTAGCGGGAGTAGCTAAACTTGGTTAAAATGATTGGTTAGCAAGAAGAAGTAAAGAATTTTTCCACAGACAAAGCACGCGAGTTTCATCATCATAGATAAGACATGCTCTTGAAGTGACAATTATTTGATCATCTGTAGAAAAAGCAGGATGAATGAGATCACCTTTCCACATGTTATTTAGAGTGGTAGAGCAGGTTTGATAAACAGTTCGCCGTGAATATACCTACCTGCATAGTGAGAATGATCGCCTTCATGCTGAGTGAAACTTCCTTGACTCTTGTGTGCATAAGCTTGAACAAGCTTGTGTTGATTACAAAGATAAAATCAAGGCCCTTTCTGCAGAGCCCCGTGGTTCTGCTAACCGTGGGGATCTAAC
>JAULKJ010281845.1:0-13175 GCA_032355405.1 Rubia balearica | reverse complement strand
GCCTGTGCAAGCTTTATCATATAAACATGGGGCATGCAAAATGATTCTCCGTACAATCAATTTCCATTTGAAAAGAAGATAAACCAGCCAAGTAGGTACTGCCTCTGGATATGGTTGCATAAAAAAGAGTGTTACCTAGTATTAGAGATAGAACGCCTTGATATTTTACTAAGGGTGAGATGCAAATTCATGAACTTGTTTTTTCAGTGCAGATAAGATCTTTGTAGCAAGCATATAAGACACACTGTTGGAGTTGATTGTCGTGATGCTCCCCCAATATAAGTGCATTTTTGTGGTGCCATAGTTGGAACAATAGAATATCAATGGTGGTCATTCAAAATCAATCTCGCGTTCATAGGTTAGTATTTGACTGTTCCTTTTTGTACATCACTTCGTGTAGGTCCGCCGCAAACTAGACTCTATGGGCTAGAGGAAAGATAAAAAAATATATGTTCCGTGGATTTGTCCTCCGCAGAACAGGTTAAATAACAAGTTTCAACTTGAGCATGTCTATTGCGTAAATTGGGTGGTGAGAACAAGTTGTCCTTGCACAATCTCCAAATGAAGTGTATAATTTTTTATTTTGTCATTAGACTCCAAATCTTCTTCCAATGTGAAGATGGCCTTGAACTGCTTGATGCCATGTTACCTGCATACAAGAAGATAGAAGAACTAAGTCCAATATTATAACCTGATTTGAACTTATATATATACCATCCAATGTTTTGATATCCATCGGTCTTGAAGCTATGAACCCAAGTTCCTTGGAGGAAATAAAATGAGGGTAGACTCCCATGATTGAAAGTGTTACCGATTAGATCCTTATGCCAAGTGATGCCATTTTATCTCATATGATGAATGGCATTGAGCTCTTTGGGTAAGCTTCTGGAAATGATGTAGGATTATGGACTTCTTGTCGTGGGAGCCATAGACCATTTTTTATCCTTTTGTCCCTCCCCGAACCTATCTTTTTTCGGATGCCCTTTGATAGCAAATTTCTTCCCACTAAAATTGATCTCCTTGAAAATGATGGATTCCATCCTAGCTTTGCCTCTAGAAAAGTATATGGTGGAAAGTATTTAGCTTTCAGAACCAGTTTCACTGTTGAATTTGGGTTTACGAGAAAATTCCATACTTATTTTCCTTACATTGCCATGTTAAAGACTTTTAAATCTTTGAAGCCTAATTCACCCATGCTTTTTGGGAAGCATAATTTAGTCTATTTTCCTCAATGGATTTTCTTCTTCTGATGTACTACCCCAAAAATAGTGACAGTATAACTTATATATGTCGGTTATAAGATTATTTGGTAGCATGAAGCGTGACAGTGTATAAGTGGGAATATCTTGCAAAACCTATTTGATAAGTACTTCCTTCCCCTCTTTGGAGAGTTGTTTATGTTCGAAATCTCTACCTTTGACCGGATCCTATCTTTTAACCTCTTCCATTGCCATGGTTTTCAATCACCCAAGCACTATTGGAAGTCCCAGATACTTTTCTTGGGTAATTGCTTCACACATATATAGCATGTTTAATGTTTGAGACTTATTCCAATCACCAGTGTTAGGACTAAACATGATTTAGGATTTTTTTTTAGATTTATCTTTTATCCTTAAGCTTCTTCATATGATTGTAGATTATTTTTATCTCATGTGTTTCTTGAGTACTCCCTTTGTTCCAGAATAATTGGTACACTTTCTATTTTCATTTGTCCCACATAAAATTGCGCACTTTACTTCTTACCCAAAATTGTAAAGAATATGTTGTAAAATTCCTACAATATTTTTTTCAACAACTTTATGGCTGACCCCACTGCTTTTCCAAAATATTCCTACATTTTCACAATTATTCTTTGTCACTCATCTTGCATAAAATACCGAGCCACATTTCAATGTTCCATTTATTTCAGGATGAAGGGAGTCGTTGATTCCAATAGTATCAACGTGATCAACAAACAGAATATGTGACATTATCGATGCATTTTTTCCAATCTTAAGACCATGTAGTATTTTCTGTGTGATTCCCACTTTAATAATTTGGGAGAAAACCTCACTACAGATAATTTCAAGTCCAGAGGGTCTCCTTATCTTGAACCCCTGGTAGGTGTAACTCTTTCAAAACATTTTCCATTCAACATAAAAGAGAATCGCACCATCATTATGCATCATTCAATTAGATCAATAAAATCTTGATCGAAACCTATCTTTTGCAGTGTTATCGGTAGGAAGGGCCATTTGATTCTATCGAAGACTGTACTCAGATGAAACTTATCTAACATATGGAATTTTGAACCCGTAGTAAAGCTTTCGATAAAATCAAATGGCCTTTGCTACTGATAACACTACAATGAGGTGCTTCATGGCCTTTCCTACTGATAACATTGCATATGGACTTTTGCACCCGTACTATTTCTCTCGATGTAATGATTTGCTTCATGTGAAATAATAACATTATCAGAGATTAAACAATTCTTGACAAACACACTTTGATGGGTTATATCAGTGTATCCAGGATGAATTTTATCCCTTTAGCTATTCATTTAGATATGAAACGATATATCATATTGCATAGGCTAATAGGTCTCAACTATGAGACATCTTTCAGCCTTTTCGCCTTTGGAAGGAGTCTGATATTCGTATCACTCAGGTCTTGAAAAGATTTACCTTTATTTAGGTATCAAAACTTTTTCCGAGTACGAAAATGCTCCACTACTTTTGAAAAAAGGACGGGGGCATTCCTTCAGGGCTTGACAATTTATTTGGTGCTATGCCCTTTAGAGGAGCAGATATATCAGTTGGAGTGTAATGCCGTGTGAGGCTTACGTTCATGGTAGAGATGATTTTTAATGGTATCATTTCATCCAAGTTATTTACAATGATTGGGGATGAATATGAGCTCTCAAATAGATTTTGGAAGTGGCTCGAAATGATATTTTCTTTGTCCCGTTCCTCTATACACAATTTCCCCTGATTGTTCCTTAATCTATTGATGGTATTCATTTTTTTGCACTAATTATAAAAAGAGTGAAAGAAACCCGTGTTTCTGTCGCCCTTTTCCAGCCAATGTTGCTTTGCTCTTTGTTTCCATTTGGACTCCTCCATGTCTAGCTGTTTTTCCATTTGAAACTTCAGCTTAACCATCTCAGACTTCACTTCAGAGTTATCCTCTATCTCTTTGGTGGAGGACTCAGACCCTTCTTCATTATCTGTGGTTTCAAATCCATCCTTGTCATGCTCAGGTCCTCATTCCCAGGTGCATTGATCACAACGTCAAGCATAGATTTTGTTCCTTCCAATTCCTCCATAAGCTTAAACATGTTGCACTCCATGTGCTGCGCCAGGGCCTTGGTCTCGGACATGTCCTTCAGGAGGATGCCCCAGGCTAAAATTTTTGGGAATAAAACTAAGATAAACTAAATTTAAATTATAAAATTTAAATAATAAAATTTAGGAATAACCATGGAACTTAAAATATTTTATATCAGACCGTAGGGAAGGAGTACTTATGTGAGCAGGAGTACTGGTGCGGGCAGGATCCCCATGCTGTGGAATCCGATGGAGTCACCTCAGGTCCGAGTGTGGAAGGTACATGTAGATTTCACTTGGGGACATTGCGATCAACCTATGTCACCATTTCCCAATGCTAATGCTTCAGCCCAAAGTAGTTCGTATTGTATTACTTATGTTGGATCATTGATTTTGATTTTATGGGAACCTTTTTCTTCTTCGGAATAGGGACGATGACATTACTGTAGGGAGTGTCCAACTCTTCAGGGTGAGGCCCACTTGGAGCATCTCCTGGATGAAGGTGTACCCGAGGTCAATTAGCTTCTTCTCCGCAAAGATGTAGTACATGATGGCCTCATTGATCATGCACCCCGAAGGATGTTCGCCTGGGTTCAGCATTTTCACAATTATCTCTTACATCATTCTCCCCTTATGATTGAGGAAATAAATCTTATTCGCTTTAGTTGGATGAGTCCATTCCCCCCTTTAATTTTGAATTATTTCCCAACCATTCAATGGGGGTCTAGTGCCCAGGATGGGTCATCCTCGTTGACCCGTGGAGGCTAATTGTCCTGGAAGTACACCTATAGAGGCTGAACTCCATCTGATCCCTCCCATCGATTGTTCACCCAATCAATTGATTAATGAACTCCATCGTCATCTCTACGTCATTTTCTGAGTGAAATTAGCGTAGAACTCTTTGACCTCCGTATCATACATCGATTTGTCTAGGCATATCAAAACCTTCATTCCTGACAGTTTGAAGGGTTTGAGGAAAAAATTGAGATGGAGTCGCGCCATGTCCTCAAGCTTTATCACCCTGACCTTCTTTATCTTCCGGCCCTAGATCATTTCAAAATGTTTCTCTGCCTCCTCATCAACGAAGTGTATATTGTCCTATGTTGGCGGCGGAGGGATGGGCATTGTCTTTGCCATCTTTGTGAGCAATGGACCTACTCCGATGGTGTTTTCCATTGGCCTCTTGGGCTGCCTGCTTCATTCCAGCAATCTGAGAAACAAGGGAACGTAGAACAGTTAGTGCAACGATCAAGAACCTATTGAAGGCAATAAAATTTGGCTGAATTCGCATGCACATCACAGACACTTTGGCTAGACCGATGTGCTTTAGTGCAAGGGAATTCTGTTTCATTTTTGCATTTAGGGCCCCTCAACAAAGTACACTATGGCCCAATGCGAAAAAATAACAAAATTTTCATATGGGAATTATGAGTACTATCTAAGAGGGACACAAAGCGGTGTAATCGTTTGGTTTTTTTAATGATATTCCATTAATACCCTTAATATAAGAGTTATGAGAATGATAATTTACGCCACATAGAATCACCTGAAATATAATATTCTTGGTTTTTTATTAATTACAAAGTAATAAAATTCTGACCATCAATATGTAGAAAGCTGTAGTATGTGATCTAAAGTAAATTGTAGATGATTACTTAAAAGTATACGAGAATCAGTCGTAAGAACTTGGATAGTCTATGTGGAATAAGACTAGTATCTTTATTGCTCTAGGTTATTATGATTTTGACTATGGATGATGATATCGAAATGCAAAATTAGAAATACCCTTATCTAATTCACATTGTCAAGACTACGATGTTCCAATTTGGGCTTGAATGGGTCAATGGAACGGGCCAAGATTATTCACAGACAATACATGACGAAACATTCACGAAATTACACTATGGCCCAAACTTCCTTGCATGTTGACCACACTTATGAGCTTTGCACTTGAACCAAAAGAAAAAAAATTCATATGGAATTCATCCGTACTGTCTAAGAGGGATACAAATCTGGGTAATCGTCCAACTTTTTTTAGTAGTATTGCATTAATAGCCTTACGATATGCGTTATGAGAACAATAATTTACACCACACAGAATCACCTGAAATTTCATATTCTTGGTTTTCTATGAAATAAAAAAGTAATGAAATTCCAACCATCAATTTTTAGAAAGCGCTAGTTCGTGGTCTAGATTAAATTGTACATGATTACTTAAAACTATACGAGGGTCAGTCATTAGAACTTGTGGTAGTCTATGTGGAATATGACCAGTTTCTTTATTGCTCTCGATTATTATGAGTTTGACTACGGATGATGAAGTTTCTTTTCGGGATGATCGGAATTGAGTTTGGGACAACCGGTGATCTTTTTACCTTTTGAACTCAGGTCCTTCTAACGAAGTGGGACAGGTCGAAATGCAAAATTGGAGATAACATTCTTTTATTCAAATTGTGACGATAATGTTGTTCCGATTCGGGAAAAATGGATCGACGGAAGGAGCCGCAATCTTAAAACTTAGTACTTTATGACACTTTTTGGAAATTAGATTAAGGCCCTTATGTGCGACATCACAACTGTGTCGAACAAAATGAAACTAGAACCGAAGATCGGCTGACATCGTTGAATTTGAAATTTCCAGCTGGAATAAAAAATTTCAGCCAAAAATTTGAAACAAAATTTCCCACCGAGCCGTATTCCATGTCAATAATATTCAGCAATAACACTCATTTCCCATGTCCAACTCAAATCCTGCAAACCACACTTCACAACATCCTATCCATTCACAACGTTTCAACAATGATAGGGCTCAATCAAATTTTTTCTCACAAACATCAACAAGTATCCAAGGATGGAGCATCTCAGGGTTTAAATTAATTGGGGTGGTTTTCCATCCATTCTATGTATATTTAGCAATTTTGTTACCATACTTTCTACATGTTTTTTCCTCATTCATCAGATTGAATATTTTCAAGAAGTATGATGATTGTTTTACATTTTATATACTTCATGTTGTTTTTGTTTCCAAAATAATGCCATGTTTGTAAAGATTGAGAAAAAAAGGCTTACATTAGGATGAACACAACACGAATGTGCTATGTCGGTCACAGTTAATCACTGCATTCAACATGGTATAGAACATAGAACGAGGTCGTGTTGGTATATAAAGTGTTGAAATATCTATGAATATCCAAAGTCACTCTTTACTCGGTCTTTGTAACATCTATTTTTTATGAGTGCTACGTTGCTTTTAATCAGATTAGGCACTATTTCCATATTGATATTAATGCCGTTTACATATGACTATAGTATGTGTATTCCAGGGTACTGCCCAATTGTGACATAAATTTTGTTTCACGTGCTTTGGTTTTAATAAGAACAAAGAGAGTTATTGAAGGACTTTCATCATGTAGCTAGATGGATGGACTTTTCATATCACTAGTTGCCTTACTGTCTTTATGTCGTATAATGTACAAAATGGAGGTTCAATACAATTAATCTTTCAATTTCATATCAAACTTATGTATTTTAATATATTTAACCATATTTTTGTAATATATGTTGTAATTTTGTGGTTTTAATATGTCAATATTTCCCACATTCATTTAACAACAATTTATTGTTGTATGATGTTTAACCATTTCACGATTTACCGCTTTTTAAATAACATGTAACGGCTCTTGAAGAACGATTGTTTGTGTCATCAAATATTAATTATTATAATATTGTACAAGAAGAAATGTCTAACCATTTAAAGCACTATGTCATACAAACCAGTCCCCAATCAACACGTTACTGACGTTGCATATACTGGCATCATTTTTTTTGCAATTTTGGCCATAAAAAACAACGCCGTGTTCGTTAGTGTTCCACATCAGCTGGAAAACGATGTGGGTCCCCATAGCTCGCGATATCACTTGACAAGGTATATGATACCTCTTATTTGGAATAACGTCGACTTTGATGACATCGCAGTATTTCCTCACCCATCGCCCGCCTTCTTGTTATGGGCGACATCGCATAAATGTGAATAACGACATCGTTCATAACAAGGTCGCAGTTGTGCATATGTATCATTGGCTTTCTTGCTTGGACTGACGTTGCTCTCAAAAATTGCCGATGTTGGCCCAAAACTGAGGTAAAAGGTACTATTTACCTCGGCTCTGAACCGAGGTAAAAATGCACTTTTTACTACAACTGTATTTACCTCGGTTTTTTGGGAGTGAAAATTGAGATAAAAAGTCATGTAGAACCATGGTAAGAGGTCTTATTGATTGTAGTGTCCGTGATAGTTCCAACTTAGGATACTTATGTTTTTCGGTGGGACTTATTTTAGCCAGTCACTGCCACTCATCCAAATGCGAGTGGTCCCACATTAAAGTTCATCACAACAAGAATTATATGAGGAGACACAATTTCCATTTTCTACCTTTTTGAGTCCTAGCTTGAGTCATTTTCGATTAGCCAATCACCAAAATCCAACTTTCTTTTGAAGTTTGTTAGTTGGGCCTTTGTGGTTGAATACTAGGCTACTTCATGGATTTTAGCCTGGTTTTTCAGCTCCAAAATATTTTCTCCTGATTTCCCTGTATTTTTAAAAGGAATTTCACATCATTTATTGATCCATCTAGCACATACCTTGTACAAACAACTTATGCTTATATCTAATGCTAACTAACTTGTTGCAATAACTAATCTACTGCAAAATTATCTAAATTATATGTGTGAAATATAATGAAATGATTGTATTCATGATAGAATGCCCCTATATATAGGGTAAGCACAAGAGATCAAAGGTCAAGAGGAAAGTTAACTAAGCTAATCATAAATGGAAAATGATTCTAATCTAAGAAGATTTACCTAAATCTAATGGGAAAGAAATATTACAGAACCTAATCAATATATTCACAAAATATTCCTTTTTAAAATATAAATGAAAATAATGAAATCTACAAATATCCTCAGTATCCTTAGACTGTTTATATCCCAAATGCCCAACTTGCAAAGTAGTAACTGAAACTAATGATGACCAAGTGCTTTGGTAAAGATATCTACTAGTTAACTTAAGATGCTGATATGATGTGTGAAAACCTCATCACACCGAACAAGATCTCAAACAAAATGATAATAAATTTCAATACGCTCCGTTCGCTCATGAAAATCAGGATTAATAACAACATTTATAGTAGCTTGACAATCCCAGAATAGGCTCATAGTAGAAGAGTGACTAACTCTAAGGGAAAAAGAAGAGATTTAAGACAAACATAGTATTCTTCTTCCATCCAGGAGCGAGAAACCATAGGCTGCTTCTTAGTTTTTCCAGACACGTGGGATTCACCAATCATGATAAGAAGCCAGAAAGAGAATGATGAGTAATGGAACAAGCTGTCCAATCTCAATCACAATAAGCAGTTAAGTGCAAAGAACTTTTAGTGGAAAGAAATAGTCCCTGACCTGGATAATGCTTTAAGAAGTGAAGAACATGTAATGCTCCATGCCATTGTGTTACACGAGGTTCATTCATAATTTTTTCAAGATTGTGCACTGAATAATTTAACTTAGGATGAGTCATATTTATATAAATCAGTCTCCCAATCAGATGGCGGGTGCACGCTGGATCTTCAAAATGCATGCCAGTCGTGTGTACAAGATCATGTTTTTGTTCTATTGGAATATCGGTTGGCTTAGCCACCTATAAACCAACATCAGAAAATATGTCAAGAAATATTTCCTTCGAGAAAGAAAATCCCATCCGGACTACGAGGAATCTCAATTCCAAGAAATTTCTTAATTGGACCAAGATCCTTCTTGTGAAAACAAGAACGCAAGTAAGTATTGAATTCATTAATAGGAGTAGGCGAAACACCAATAATAATCAAATCATCAATGTAAACTAGAACATGTAACTTCTGGGAATCATGAGTAAACGAGAATAATGAATAATCTGCCTTACTTTGTACAAAAACCAAACAAAGAAAACCATTTACCAGTTTCGCAAACTAATAGCGAGAAACCTTCCGAACACCATATAAATATTTCTGATGATTACAAATAAGACTAGGAACAGGTGCTTGAAATCTTGGAGGGGCAGTTGAATACCTTCTCCTCAAGGTCGCCATGGAGAAAATCATTATGAACATCCATCTGATGGTTATCCCAACCTTCAGTTACTGCAACAACAAGAAATATTCTAAAAGAACTCATTTTAGTAAGAAGAGAATTTTTTTAGTAAAGCCAGTGCCTTCAATCTGAGGATTACCTAAAATAACAAGACGATCTTTAAAACGCTCACAGATCTATCAGACCATGTATTTAGTACAAAAAAACCCATTCACAACCAACTATAGACTTTTCAGGTGAGAGAGGAGAAATAATATAATTATGGTTGCATTCAAGCACATCAATTTCCCCCGCCATTGCTGTTTGCTAATGTAAAAATTAAGAAGCTTCAACATATGAAGAAGGATCCATAATAGAAGTCACTGTACCATAAAATTTAGAATGCGAAATCGAAAACTTATCACAGGAAACATTATCAACAACATGATAAGTAGTACTTGAGGATATTGACAAATTTTAAGAAATTGAAGTAGTAGTGGGGGGGGGGTTTCTTCGAGATGGGTGAGAAAACATAATCTTGTAGATTAGCAGACCAACTACGAATACGCAAACTCTGTCGAGAGGATCAGGAGCGTGCTCTAACTTCATAAACCATCAAGGTGGAAGGAGCCAATGGCTCGATCTCCAAGGAAGTTAAACCTCAGAGCTCAACAAGAGGTTCATCTGGGTCGACATTGGGTTGAACTATTGGATCCCTGATGCCCTGATCGGTGATTGACGACATCTCTGGCGATGATATGGGAAAGGTGGACAATGACTGAAAAGCTATCATTAGTCGATTGGGATGCATTTTTCAAACTGTGAGTGGTGATCGATGATATGGGAGAGGACGGTGCAACAAATATGGAGGTGTCAACGGCAAGTGGCACAACAATGGGCAGATTAGCACAAACAATGAATTTTGTAGTATCGTCCGATGGTAGTAAAAGCATCTTTTGTTGACTGAAAAATAGGCTCAATTCGGAGCTCTGGTTTCGAAGTATCAGTATGAGAATAAGGGAATTGATCTTCGTAGAAGACAATGAAATGTTTATCGAATAGGGATCGAGAATCGAGATAAATAACACACCGTGACTTTTTCCTGCAAAGTAACCCTAAAAGACGCATCAATGAATTTTAGATGAAAATTTATCGCGGTGACAAAGCACTAAAGAAGCAAATCACAGGCATCCAAAAACCTAGAAAAGAGAAAAATTCGGTTCAATTCCGTTTAACAACTTGTAAGGGGTCTTCTATCAAGCAAAGGCATATGAGTTCAATTAATTAAATAAGCCTCAGTCAAGCATATTCTTCCAAAACATCAATATGTAGATGGGAATGAATGCGAAAAGCACGAGCAACATTGAGAAGGTGCCGATGCTTGCATTCAACATGACAATTTTGTTGGGGTATATCAACAGAAAAAGGCTAAAACTAATTGTGTGCCATTTTGAGCTTCAACTATTCAGATGTGGTGCTAAAACTGTCTTAAAATAAGAGCATAAAATTCCTTGAATCTTGCAGCAACTTCGGATTTTGTCCCAAATTACTGAACCCAAAAGGCCCAATAATGGTCATCAACTGTGGATGAAAAATGTAAGATTCCACTAGTGGAGGGGAATTATTAGGTCCCTAAACATTGCAATGAACAAACTCAAAAGTATGTGTAGTTTTATTTTAACTCAAAAGTATTGAGATAGAAAACACACCATCGCTTTTTCCTGCAAAGTAACCTTAAAAGACGCATCAATCAATTCCAGATGAAAATTTATCACGACGACGATGCTCTTAAGAAGAAAATCACAGGTAACCAAAAACCATAGAAGAGAAAAATTCGATGCTCTTCCATTTAACAACTTGTAAGGGGTCTTCCATCAAGCAAATTCATAGGAGTGAGATTAATTAAATAAGCCTCAGTCAAGAACATTCTCTCAAAAAATCAATATATAGATGGGCCTGAATACGAAGAGCACGAGAAAAATTGAGATGTCGATGCTTTCGTTCAACACGATAACGGTAACCTTTTCCACCATGGCTTAGCTGGAAAGAGAAATTCTTCCATAACTCATGTAAAGAGAAAAAACACACCCTAAAGATCACAAAAATAAAAGATTCAAAGGGTGTATGGCTTGACCAACTGGACCACATTCAGAATGAAGGTGTTCAGTTTTTTACAAAGATGCTCACTAATGAAACCAATTCTGAGTCAGGTATTGTGATTTCCTATGCCACATTCCAAGGATTATAACCAATGAAGATAATAATTCATTATTTAAATTGTAAACCTTGATAGAGGTCAAAGAAGCAATCCCGGGGCTAAGCAACACTGCGGCAGCATGTCCGGATGGCTATAACGGAACATTCTACAATATAGCTTGGGAAATAATTAAGAATGAATTCTTACAAGCTGTAAATGAGTTCATCTGTGGAGTGCTTATCCCTAGAGAAATAACTAGTACATTGATAACGCTCATTCCTAAAGTAGTAAACCCAAGTTCCTTCTCAGATTTCAGACCTATATCTCTCTTCAATTTCCTCAATAAAATTTTCTCTAAAATTCTCATGAAGAGAGTGAAGCCTTTCTTGCCTAAAATAATTTCTTTGGAGCAACCTGCTTTTTTAAAAGGGTGAGATATAGAAGATAAAATTATTATTGTGTAGGAAATGATGAGGCTCTTAAACAAGAAAATTGGTAGGAATAACGTAATCATTAAATTAGATATGATGAAAGCATTTGATAGGGTGTCATGGTCATTTGTTAACACTTTAATGATCACGTTTGGTTTTCATGGAAAGTTTGTGCATAATGTTTTAAACTCAATAACCTCTGCTTGTTTCTTAGTCATATTGAATGGGTCACCTTCCGGTTTTTTCAAAGCTACAAGGGGGATAAAATAAGGTGATCCCCTCATCCCTTTTCTCTTCAACATTTTAACAAAGGCATTCACAAGATCACTCAAGGATCTGTTCTCACGGGGATAGCTTAAATACTTTAACATGCCTAGAGGTTCACCCGACATAACACAGTTGAGTTATGCACACAACACAGTAATGTTCCTTAAAGGGAATTCTCAGAATTTGAAGCAAATTAAAAACTTCTTAAATTAGTTTGAAAATGACTCAGGGTAGAAAATTAACTTCAAAAAGAGTGAATTCTATGTCAATTGAAAGGCCCCTTTGGCTGTTCAAAACAGTATTAGGAACATTCTTAGCATGAAACTAGGTCAATACCATTTAGATACCTAGGATTCCCGATGTATGTAGGAAGAATGAGGAATTTATTTTTCCAGCCATTAATGGAAAGGATAGACTCAGCTCTATCTAATTGAAAAAATATTTGGCTAAGCCAGGCTGGAAGATTAACACGTTCTATGCATGTCCTTAACTCATAACCTCAACATATGTGGACCACAATGAACCCCCCCCCCCCAAAACAGGTTATAAAAAACATAGAAGTGAAATTTGGAAAATTCTCCTGGGGTGAGTCAGAATATGGATAGAATAAGGTGAGGAGAAAATGGAAAAATATCTCTCTTCCTCCAAATGAAAATGGACTGGGTGCTAGAGACATTAGGGCAACCATAGGAGCATGCTATTTAAAGTTGTGGAAGTTACAACTAGGAGAAAATATTTGGTCAAAAATATTGTGGTCTTACCCAAAAACTTACAAAGATTATCAAACTTGGAAAAGTATTAGTTCAGTGGTGGGAGGTCATTGTCGTACATCTCAAAGATGTAATTTTAAGCCCCTTTTTCTTACTAAATACAATT